>JACCID010000547.1:0-36289 GCA_018906775.1 Sycophila sp. Sp_5 | reverse complement strand
AAAAAATAAAAATGAAAAAATATGCAGGGTGAAAGTTTCTTTAATAAATGCTTTATAACAGTAGTATAATTAAATGAATTTCCTTGAACTTTTTATATTTCGTTAATATTTTCTTATAGTTTTAGCACATACTTTGACAGTTTGAAAACCCCACTAATTTTTTTTTATTGTTAGAGTTTATTTTATAATTTATAAGGCATATTTTGCCCGCACATTTGTATTAAATAAATAAATAAACAAACAATTATTGTTTGTTCTACGTGTGTTTATATTATGTTTGGCGCAGTTTAGCTAAGCGACTGGCGGTAAAGTATAGTAATCCAAAAGCTGGACCATTTTGCGTTTGGATTAATTCGCATGTCGTTTGCATTATTCAGAAACAATATCTGCATATCCTGTGACAAAGATACAAAACATTTTCTGTTAAGAAAGAATAAAAAACGCCAGTTTAGCGAAATCATACTGCTTTTAATGTGAATCAATGATTCAGTTTAGTATTTTTACATTTGCGTGAATTTAAAAAAAATGTTAACAATACAATTAAATTACAGTTTACAAATAATATATTTTGAGTGCTTTATTTCCACAACTTCTTAATAGACATATTCTTTTCTGAATTTTTCTGCATGACCATTGCAACAGTCATTTCAAAATCTTCTTGTGTAACGTGAACTCTGCATTATCTCAAAGTGTACATACCTGCTTCAGTGCATACACCCTACAATTTAATGAAATGATTATTGCAAGTCTTGAAATATTTATGACATTTTTTAAGATGATGATTTTAATGTAAAATTTACCTTTACTTCAGCTCCAGAAGCACCTGGCATTAATTCAGCTATTTTCCTACGGTGAATTGCACGAGTTAAATTCATTTTTTGTGAGTGGATCTTCAAATATCCAAATGAGCCTCCTCATTTGGTGGTGGGAATTCAATTTTACGGTCGATACAACCTGGATTCAACAAAGCAGGATCTAATATGTCAATTCAATTTGTTGCCATAATTACTTTAATATTTTTTGTGGCTTCAAATCCATCCAACTGATTGAGAAGTTTCAACATAGTTCTTTGAACCTATAAAATTCAATGCAAATTGGGTATCTAGTAAATACAAAAATAAATACATTATTTCAAATTTCTTAGTGTTGTAAAGTATATTACCTCACTATCCCTGCCAGATCCCGATCCAATATATGAGAAACTACCAATAGAATCAATTTCATCCATGAAAACAATAGATGGTGCACATTCTGTAGCCACCATGATAAGTTCCCTGACCTACTAAATGTACATTAATTACGATGTGTATTACTACTCTTGCAAGCAGTGTTTTTACAGTTCCAGCTGGACCATACAACAATACACCTTTCGGTTGAGCAATACCAAGAGCATCAAAGAGCTCTGGATGTTTCACAGGTAGTTCAATAACTTCTTTAATTTCTTTGATTCATTTATCAAGTCCTCCATCATAACAGACACAAGAGAATCAACTTTGTTGAGAAGTATTTTTATGCAGTGTGTAACTTTCATTCCACAGAGCTACTCTTGAATTGGGGGTTATATGTATAATTGATAGCAACATTTTTGTCTAAATCGACAACAAATTTTCCCTCTGGATGTACTTTGACTAATAATTTCTTCTTATCCATAGGCTTTACGACTTCACCGACATATGAGCCCTTGTTCTTGAAGAAGCAGGAGCTCTTCTTCTAAGTATACGTACTAAAAAAAATTATTTAGAATTATTAAAGATCCATCAAATTGTATTAATAATCCAATTTATATTTCACCTTTAGCATTGAGCTCATTTCGCTGTGCTTGTAGACGTCGAAGGTTTTGACTCTTCTCAGCCACTATTAGCTGCAACTCTTCAATCTTTGTATATAGCAGGGTTTAAAACCTTCTCTTTTCGCCGTCTTCCTATCAACTTCCATCTGAATTTTTCGTAATATTCATAATTATTACGAATAAGCCATTGTTAAAAAGGAACTCCCGGGAGGTTAGGTCTTAAGTAAAACGCAATGAAATTATTACTTACTTTATTTGTAAGCGTCATTTTGAATCTTATGATTCACAAATGCCTTTTGAGGCCCGCTCAGTTCTTACAATCACATAAAAATCCGAATTTCAATGAAAAAATTCACGACTAAAATAGAGAACAATGACGCAGCTCCGAATTATCTTCGGGAAAATGCTTGTCACTGCGATCGCGCGAGCTCTGCTGAGTCCTGCGGTACTCTAGGGATTTACTTTGTTATTCCTAGGGATTTATACATCCATGGAGAAAAAGCAGAAGAGCGCGCAAATTTGAAACGTACAAACATGAAATCTTACTTTAATTGATATATGAATTATGAAATTAAATAATTTTTGCTTAATTCGACAGTACGAAGTATTAAATAATGTGCGATCAATATTTATCTATTTATCTATATATTTCTTTTTTTAAACGGATAAGGCGACCTCCAGGTACAAATAAAAATATAACTTATGTAACAATTACAACAAAATATGAGTATAAATATTCAATACAAATAAGATTTATCTTTAAGCATCTATGAGCAACCTAAAATCTAATCGCTAATGATTTAATAGTCAGAATATAAATGAAAAATAACAAATCGAAAAGTTTAAAATCTCCAATAAATATAAGAATTTTAATTATTTCCCTTCTCGACATTCTATTAAAAAAGTAATATGTAATAAGAGTTTCGTATCATCGAATAATTATGAAAAGTTTATCATGTGATTATCATTCGATTAGCATTGAATAATTTAATGGCAATCATTAATTTTATTTTTTCAGCAGGGATATAACTGATCTTTCTCAGTACGTGCAAATTTTTCTAGCGACAAGCAGGGGAAGATACTCAGCACTAATTTAAGTAATTGTTTCTTTCAGTTTTTTTATTATTTTACAGTTTAAATTACGCCAAAATGATGCTTGGTTTAATTTTATTTACATTTTTTATACAACCCCTGCTGGGATCCGCTGAGCTAAATTTCAGTACATACATTCCCTTTTCTAGAGAAACAGTGGACGGTGAGAATTTAAAAGTACAAATGCATTTTTCGCTCAACATCGGAAACTACTCCCTAAATCCCATTTGGATTAACACCTAGACTTTTTCGGTGCACATTCGTTACTTCCACTAATGAGGATCCGATTACAGTTTCAAAGTGGATATTCACTGAATGGATTAACGAGAAATATCCTGAAACTTTCAATGAATAATTCACCAAAAATAGAGCAAAAAAACTTAACAAATTAAATTGTGGTGCATCAATTTTCACTAATTTTAGTAGATGTTTGCTAATTCAACCCAAGAGAAATTGTAACGGCACGCGTAGTTTCGATGAGAGTTGGAAGATGCGCAGATGCTTTGCGCACGCAGAACAGACTTGTTGTACGAAAGGGGATGCTGGCAGTACCTTTTGGGAAGCGAAAGCTCGCACATAGCGTACGGAGTGAATATCAGCCCTTTAAGTGCCGCTGTAGTTCAGAGATCGGACGGAGCCGACTGAAAAGCAGAATTCATCTAATGCAATGGACGAACTAACGGTAATTTATTTATTTTGAAAAGACGAACATTTATTTCAGTTCTTCTTCATTTGAAAAATTACTTCAAATTTTATTGAACTTTCTAAAATTAAATAGGAGAGAATACATTTATTCGAAGTGAATATTATACTATTATTGTTAAGAATATAAGTTAATGTACTGATTGAAAAGAATATTAAATTTTCATTATTAATACTTAGGAAAACGTGAATTCCTATAAACGGTTACATTGCCAAGTAACATTTTCACTTATTTGTTCCATAAAAAAAAAAATAAACGTAAAATTTAGAGGAAGATTCCATCCGGTGAGAAAATTGTTTTCGGGGACACATAATATATTAAATCTTAAGTTTTAAATTTGGTTATCATTCCAGCTGGGTATAATTTTGTAACAAAAGATAATACACAATAAATATAACACCTATACGTAATTTTTCATCTGTAGCTTTTGTTAACTTACTCACATTGTTTGCAGATGCTGAAATTGTTAGAGATGTTATTCGTTATGATCGCTTTTGTCGCTGCACTAGTGATGTCGATGTTTCTCATCGCACTCTTTGATTGGTTGCATTGTTGTAAAAAAAACAACATGGCACAACATACTCCAGCTCCTCAAGATTGCGCTAGTGTTATACTCGAAGAAGAAAATGTTTAATTCAAGTATTCAATCAGTAAAATTAGATAAAAATGATAGTATTGTCAAAAGTATTATGCGTATACTTTAGCCTTCTACGGTTATAGTAAAATAACTAAAAGAAAACATTGTAATAGAAGTATAAATAAAACATATTTAATGAGAAGAACAGTCTAATAAAGTATTTCCAGCTTCTTCCAATCCCAAGCGCTGTTAAGTTGGACCTTTTGACTATCACGTAGCCACCTACGGATTAATATTTTTTTTAAAAATCGAGTCAATAGCTGATTTAGTTTTTTTTTTTTTCAAATAAACACATCAGATTTGAGCGCGACATAATTTATTGTATAAAATAGAATAGAATAGAATACAATAAATGTTTATTGTAAAATATATAGTATTTACAATTAATAAAATAACATAATTGAGTAAACTCTTGTAGAAAAACAGTTATAAATAAGTACAAATATTCAATCGTTATTATTTACAAGATGGCGCAGTCCATTTTCCTCGACTATATCACAGGCGCGCATAGGACCTCGCCAACTCATTGAACGCTTTGATAGACGACCACGCTTCTTCGTAGAAGATAATGAGTTTACAGCGTTCTGAAATTTTGATGGAAGCACACGAGAGCTTCTATACGCAGGTACAACAAAAAGTGAAAAGATTACAAGCCTAAATGTACATTGTTTTCCTCTTTTAACATTTATCCTTCAAATAATTAGCGTTGATGAAAGTTATGTACGGTATCGATGCGTTGCAAAGCTTAATTAGTGAAGAACTGCTGCGATATTCATGAGATTCCCTAAAAATTCGCGGAATAAGTTCCAGTAATTTCACTAATTTTTTATTGCTAATAACGGCGGGCGTTCATATAGCTTCGATGTGTGGCAGGTAAAAGATGCGCAGATGATTCGCGCACGCGGAACAAACTTGTTATATGAACGGGGGACGCTGCGGCAGTACCTTTTGAGAAGCGAAAGCTCGCACATAGTGTACGGAGCGAAAATCAACCCTTAAGACGTCGCTGCAGTTCAGAGATTGGACGGAGTGCCCAAAACCGATTGGAAAGGAGGATTCATCTAATACAATGGACGAATTAATCGTAATTTATTTATTATTTATATTCATCTCCGTTTAAACATTTTGCGTGGATTTTTATTCAGTTCTGTAAAAATAAAATAAGTGAACATTCATTTATCCGAAATGAATATTACTAGTTTTTTCAAGTAGTGAAATTAGTGTAATAGAATATTTCGTTTTTTTATTTACACGAGGAGATGAGTTTAGTAATTTCATGTAAATATTTACTTCTACAACATTTGTTAATTTTTTTTGTGAATCAAGTGATTATTTTGCCAAAACTACAACATTTATTTTGAAATAAAAAAAATAATTTATTTTTCAAGAAATATTTACAAGTGCTAGTGAAAAATATAGACCGAGAATTATCATTTTTTCAGCGCAGGGGATCAAGCATAACATTACGATTCAATTACGGAGTCTTCATTCGACATGAAAATTATATCGCACCGGAATAATAGTGAAATTTACGCGAATCGCTTGCTTATTATCATTATTATAATTTTATTATCATTTTCTTGTTAGTAATATGATCAATTTGTAGTAGTTTTCGACTGCAGTGCGTGAAAAACGTGTACAGAGTTGCCTAAAATCAATTACAAAATAATTAGTAAATTCCATAATTTAATAGTTATCCAATATTAATTAGGTTGAATTATAAATAAAATTTTGTAGAACATTTATGCAAATTGTTTACAGGTGCAAGATTTTTTTAAGATATTCTACTCTGTCATCGTTGTGGGAATTGGAATACTGATACTACTATTACTTATATCGATCTGTGATTGGTGTAATTATAATAAAAACCGCAACAACATCAGGAAATATCCTACCTCCGCTCATCTAGATTGCGCTATTGGTTCTACACTAGAAGGAAATATTTAATTCAATTATCATACTTTAGAAAACAAATATAGTAAAATCTATAGTAGTGCAAAAATGTAGTGTTGTATTTAAATAGGCTTTACCTTTAGCCTCCTACAATTATTGGAAATCATAAAAAAAATTATAATAGATGTACAAATAAAATGTATTAAATGCAAAAGTTGCTTATTATAATAACTCCAGATTCATCCTATTCCTATCCTTGTTTACTGATTGAACATTTTTGTTAGCGCGAAGAGTCCAATGGGTGAAAAAATATTTTAATTAACGAGTGAATAATACTTTTTAGTTTTTTCTAAATTCCAAATTTTCATATTGCAATGTATAATACAGTTTATTTAATAAACTGATTCTATTATATTTTATGCATATCCATTTTTACTAGATCATATCTTTCTATGAATTCACAAGATTCCGCAAATTATCTGCTAGTCACAATCATTCTTATCTTTTTTTTTCTTTAGAAGGCGACGAAGTTCGAGTCAGTCGCCGATTAGGCGAGCTATGAGCAGGTCCGCTTCGAGAAAGCCTCGCTAAAGGACCTTGCCGAACTGTGACTCCCTCGACGTGCGAATTTTCACTAAGAGGCTCATGCCAACCGACCGAGGCCAACGCAATTCAATTTCTTTTCGTTTCAATTTATTTGCGGGGCCTGGTTCACCTCAATTGCGTTAGTTCTTATGTTTTCTTTATTTTTCGACAATAGTTAAATAAAATATAAAATCATTTATAAGTGAGATCAGTGACTCTATTTTCACCTTCTCCATCAATAACCCATTCGCACTTTACCCTTTCACGCCGCTTCAACTCACGTACGCGGAACTTTGCAGCGAACAGCAGCCGCCGTATTTTCTTTTATTGTCTTTTATTCTCTTTTATTTTATTTCAGAAACGGAATAAAATTAGAACGACCGAATAATTATTGCTGAGAGGGAAAGCGAGAGGATTAAGTTAAGGGGGCCAGCATGGGTTAAATTGAAAAAATACGCTTTCCAATTTAATAGGTATAACAATTGTATTCATCGCTTTTGATTGCTGGAACTTTTTACACTTTAACTACTCGCACAATTATTCATTATTAAGACCCAAACAGTGTTCTTTACCTCTAGTATTGTTCCATAAAAACATTTAAAATTTTTATTCATTTGTCCACTTGCCATAGCTTTTCTCTCAATAAAGTAACTTATATGTCACCGGACCAGGTTTAAAATACTCTTCATTACCTGCACTTCAGATGTATCGGATGACTTTTGTGAAAAAAATTACATCAAAGGTTATTGTAGACACTTTTTGTCCAAAACATTAGGCAATTACTAATATTTTTCACGAAAATGTCTACAATAACCTTTTATGTAATTTTTTTCAGAAAAGTGATCCGATACATCTGAAGTGCAGGTAATGAAGAGTATTTTAAACCTGGTCCGGTGACATATAAGTTACTTTATTGAGAGAAAAGCTATGGCAAGTGGACAAATAAATAATAATTTTAAATGTTTTTATGGAACAATACTAGAGGTAAAGAACACTGTTTGGGTCTTAATAATGAATAAATAGCTTAAATTGTGCGAGTAGTTAATGTGTAAAAAGTTCCAGCAATCAAAAGTGATGAATACAATTGTTATACCTATTAACTGGAAAGCGTATTTTTTTCAATTTAACCCAGGCTGGCCCGTTAAATCAGTGAAAAGCTACTTCAGTTAACAAGAAAAAACAAGTAAAAAATTTCAGTCGATGTTTACCAAATAACCTTAAATAGAAAAGGTAGTGATGCGGAATCGCGCATCCTCTATTTGAGATGAAAAGGCGCAGATAGTTGGCGCACGCGGGGTAGACCTGTTGCACGAATGGGGACGCTGCCGCAGTACATTTTGAGAAGCGGAAGCACGCACATAGCGTACGGAGGAAAAATCAACCCTTTAAACGCTGCTGTAGTTCAGAGATCGGGCGGAGTGACAAAAGCAGATTGGAAAGCTGAATTAGTCATATAATGGGATTAAGTGTAATTTATTTATCATTTAAATATTCATCCTCGTTTAAGAATGTTGCATGCTTTTTTTTTAATACTATACAAGAATAAAATAAGTGGAAATGCATCATGCTTCAAGAAGTAAACATAATGTACTGGTTGAATAAGTGGTGTAAAAGTTTTTGCATTTTTTTAGGAAATTGTAAAAAACAATTGCGAGGTGATCTTTTGCCTTCAAAATATCACACTGCAATTTAAACGTATAGTGGTTCAGGTTTTGGTTCTGAAAAATTGATGGTGTAAAAAAATGCAAATTTCGTATATTGCACCCGGAAAAAAACATGGCCACTGCAAAGTAAGTTGGCTTCCAAAAATAAATAGGTATGGTTATTAATCGAATCTCTAACGAAATCTGTTCGCGCCTTCATTGTCATTTACTTGTTGCTAATATGATCATTTCACATAAATGCACTTTCTATAGTCAACACTTCTTAATCATTGACAAATAGACATAAATGATTTAGGTTTTATTAATTTTCATTTTTTAGTTTTACTTAATTATAAAAGAAGATTTTTAGAACGTTTGTTTAAACTGTTCGCAGGTGGAGGAATTTCAAAAAATATACGTCTACTTTTTCATCGCTACAGCAGTAGCTATAGCGATGATCCTTTTGATTTTCACAATTTATCAATGGTTGCAATGTTGTTCAAACAAAATAGCAACTGCTCAAGATTTCACTAATTCTTCTACACTAGGAGAAGGAAATGTTTAATCCAATTATCATATTCTAGAAAGCATTTGTAGTAAAAACTAGTATTGCAAAAATGTAGTTCTGCTTTCAAGGAGGCTTCTACTTGAGCCTCCTATAGTTATGATGTAACCAAAAACATTATAATAGGTGTATAAATAAAATATATTAAATGCATGACAAAAGTAGCCTAATTATTATCTCCCGGCTCATCCTATCCTAAGCGCTGTCAAATTGGAGCAGTGGAGATAGCGTGAAGTATCTATACATTTTTTTATTAACGGCTCAATAGCAATCTTAATTTTTTCCGAGTAAACTAATTATCAGATTACAATACTACGCAACTTATTTTATAAACTGGTTCTATTACACTGTACGCATATTACCTTCAAGATTTTGCATTTGAACTATTGGTTGCCGTCCTCCACGATTTTCCTCGACTATATCACTGACGCGCACATAAGCACTTTGATTTTTGTCCACCCTTCATAATAGAAGGTATAAATATTATAGTGAAATCTTGATGAAAACACATGAGAACTTCAATGCAGGTACAAAAAGTGAAAATATTGAAAGCGAAGATGTACATTGTTTTTTTCTTTCAATATTTTGTGGATCACTTCAAATCAACATTTCTCGTTGATATATTTATCATCGTTTTGCATTAGCGTTTTAAACTCTTAGCGTGCGTATGAATAAATTTTGAATACTACCACGATTGAGTTATTATTAATTTATATTAATTTAGAAAATATAGTTCCAAACTGCAAAGAAAAGTAAATAAACCGCTGCAATGGTTTGATAGTAAGCGTGCTTAAAATAAAATTACTTCTATTTTTCTAAATTATAATATTTCAAATATACAGTGTTTATATTGTTTATTTTTAAATTCAACTAAACCAATAAATGAGTTTTTACGACTTTTAAAATTCTTCGATTCAATTGATTTTGATGTAGACTTAATTAAAAATATTTTTATTAATTTAACAAATTTCTTCTCGTAGTGTTGCAGAACTCCCTGACTAAATTGATAAGCGGAGAGACGGTCGCAAATCTGTAAATACAAATGCAAGTAGGGAGTAACTATAACGGTGAATTCTTCCGCTTCTTTGCAGACAATGTTTATAAACCCAAAATTCATATTTTTAATATATGTATTTTAATTTTTGAGCTGAAATGTCATTAAATTTTTTTCAATAATATTTTGTTATAGTTGAAGTGTATTGTTCATTCGCTTTTAACTTAATAATATACGGAGTCGCTGGTTTTTTTTTACGTTTGTATTTACACAAGTGATCACCCTTTCCGTTACCTATTCATCCGAAATTTTCGACTCAAGACACTCAGCCAGAGTCCGAGCGATCGGCTTCGCGCCAGTCTCGACTGACGTTTACCTTGTCTATTTTCTTCTGTTCAATTTTTAGCTCTAAACGGGCTGTTAATAAATAATTTAAAAAATTATAAATAAAATGTATTAAATGCGTGACAAAAGTAGCCTAATTAATACCTCTCGGCCCGCATCCTATCCTAAACGCTCTCAGATTGGAGCAGTGGAATTAACACGTAGTCGCAAACGGCTCCATAGATTTTTAATTAACGGCTTAATATCGATCTTAATACTCTTTTTTACAAGTAAACTACTTGTCAGATTATAATGGTACAAAATTTATTTTATACACTGGTTCTATAACACTGCATGCAAATTACTTTCAAGATTCCAAGTGAAAAGATTGCAAGCTTAAATGTACGTTGTTTTTCTCTTTCAACATTTGTTGATCATTTCAAACCAACATTTTTCACTAATCTATGTACCGTATTGATGAATTTTTCAGTCAAACTTTTATTAATGCAAAGCTTAGATTATGTATACCATTTTATAAATTGCAAAATAAATAGTAATTTTTAAAGGTAATCCTTTCCTCTCGAAAGAGTCGGTTCAAAAAAAAAAAAAATATATTTTTCTTAATGAAAAATAAAAATTCTCTTACTACATGATTTTATAGTCGCGAGTATTGTCGTTTTGCAGCGTCTTATTCATGTATCTTCAATGTGTGTGAGATGGAAGATGCGCAGATGGTTTGCGCAAGCAGCGGGTACCTGCCGTACGAACGGGGGTGCTGGCAGTCAATTTTGGGATACGAAAGCACGCACATAGTGTACGGAGCGAAAATCAACCCTTTAAGCACTTCTTTAATTCACAGATCGGACGGAGAGACAAAAACCGATTGGAAAGCTGAATTCATCTAATATAATGGACGAATCATCGGTAATTTTTATTCTGTTCTGTAAAAATAAAATAAGTGAACATTCATTTATCCGAAGTGAAAATATTAGTATTTTCAAAAAGTGAAATTAGTGTACTGATTGAATAAGTGAAATAGAATTTTTCCCTTTTTTTATTTATAGGAAATCGCGAATAACAAGTATACGCTTAAATTGCTTAATATTTAACTTGTAAATATCACACTATAATTTAAGAGATTTGTGGTTCACCGTTTGTTTCGGACAAATTGTCAGTGTAGAAAACTGTATTTTTTGTATAATGTAGCTGGAAAAAAGCATTGTCATTATAATGAAAAATTACAATTCTTATCGACCGAATCGATATTGAAATCTCCGTGCTTCGCGTGTTGAATTAATTTCATTATCATTTACTTGTTATTAATATGATTATTTTGTAGTAATTTTCGACAGTGGTGTGTGAAAAGTGATTTTTGCACGAGTGCAAATTTAGTGTCCGAGCGAAGCGAGGGTAATTAATACATAATAATTCATACGAGCTCAAAAATCACTTCTGACACGAGTATCGGATAGCATAAAATAAATTACAAAATAATGAATAAATTTAATAATTTCATATTTTTCCAATTAAGTTGGAGTATAAATAATTTTTTTAGATTAGTTATTCAAATTGTTCATGGGTACAAGAATTATTCGCCATCCTCTACTTTATCATCATTATGAACATTGCAGTGTTGATAATAATAGTAGTTATAATCATCTGTGATTGCTGGTATTGTTCTAAAAGAAACAACATGGCCAATCATACTAGAGTACCAGCTGGAGTTCCTCAAGATTACATTAATTATTTTACGCTAGGCGAAGGAAATATTTAACTTAAGTATCATACTGTAGAAAATAATTATAGTAAAAACTAGTATTGAAAAAATGTAGCTGCGTGTTAGAGGCTTCTACAGTTTTAAAATAATTAAAAAAGTAAATGTATAAATTAACGTAAACGTTCGGCATTCTTATCTGAGTCTGCGATGAGCACCAAAATTTTTAAGTTTATTTTAAGTATATTGTCATTAGTCCCCGTATAAATTATTTATCAGGTTTTATGCGGTTTTTGCACTAATTTATGGAGTTTTATAAAACCCTTTCAATGGGGAGTCCCAAAAAAGTGCGACGATGCCATAAAAAATAATGATGTAATAAGTTACAATACAAAAAATAGTATAAAAAAATATTTTTTTTTACTAAAAATTAGCAAAACGGTATTTGATCATGCGCCCCATAAAGTGACCGTCTCAGAAAAAAATCAGTTTTTTCAAACAAAAAAAAATGTTTCAAGTTGCAAAAATAATGCTTTAAACAATGATTTTGCCGATCTTTTTTAATCCATATAGAAGGTATTTTAATAAGGATGCTAGAACACTTTCAATTTTTTCGATTGGACTACTAATTTTTCAGTAATTCTGCACACCGTTTCATAAAAATCGAAAAAACGCGCTTTAAAGTTTTGCCCGAGCGGTCGCACCTCCAAGACGCGCGGCCATGAAAATTGTTATAACTTCGGAAATTCGTTAATTTCGCCGCTGAAATGTTACAATCATATTCTTTAATAGTGTTAGAATCGATTTAAGCAAATAAACCAGTCTCCCTCCTTAAGCTACTTTTGGCGCTGTCTACTTAGATAAGTGACGTCTCAGGAGTTTTACCGCTTTCCCGGTCTCTTAGGTGTTTTTCCAATTTCAACAAAACGAGGGCAGACAGTATGAGATTGATAAATTCGTTGCCCTGATCTATAAAGTTTGATCTGGACATCTAGTTTGAGCAGTTATAATACACCGACCACTCCGGAGCGGGTTTTCCTAAATGGCATTTTATCCCTTTATGGGTTTTGGCCACAGGTTTTCCCCGATCCACAGGCATGACCCTGGGCAAATGCGGAGTGGAGCGATTTTGGTCGACGTGTACTGATGCAAGAGACGGTGCGCTAGGCTGTACAAGGTTGATTGATTTAAAACTCGCGTCTTCCCATTATTTCGTAAGTGAGGGGGTTACTGCTCTGTTCTCCCCTCGCTCAGTATACTGAGAGACCAGTTTAAAGAAAAATATTTACTTCAATAGTACTTGTTAAATTTTTTTGTTCCAATCAACTAAATATTCCTTGGAATCTAAAGGAATTTATATTATTGTTTTAAGAAATGTTTAGCAGTTTCAACAAAATAACACGTACAACTAGTCGCTACGTCGAATGCTCATAACAGATGTATAAATAAAGTATATTAAATACATTACAAAATCAGTCTAATACAATATCTCCAGATTCATCCTATCCTAAGAGCGATCAAACGGGAAATTTTGGCTTTCGCGTAGCCTCTAATGGGTCATTATAAATTGCTTAATTAACGGGTTAATAGCGATTTTTACTTTTCCTAAGCAAACAAATTGTCAGATTTCAACGCGACACGCAACTTAATTTTCCTGGTCTATACGCACACAGGCGGCGCGCACAGAACCGCGCCGGCTACTTATTGGCTTCGATACGCCACCGCGCTTCTTAATGGAAGTTAATGAGTTTACGTCGCACTGAAATTCTGATGGAAGCACATGAGAGCTTCTAGACACACTTACAATAAGTGAAAATATTGCACGCGTAAATTTACATTGTTTTTCTCTTTTGACAATTTGTTGATCATTCTTGGCATATAATTAGCGCTAAAATCGATTTTCCGTATCTCTGCACTTCGATCGACTGCAACGCTCTTCAATCCTGCATCAAACTATTATAAATCTGTTGACTTAAAACAAATTATATATACATTATTTTATTTTGCGCGATTATGACAACAGTTTTGAAATTTTATTTTTTTAAATTTAGTTCCAAACTGCAAATAAAAATAAGAATAAAAGCTCACTGCAATGGTTAGCGTTCTCAAAACAAAATGTCTTCGTTTTTTTTTAATTTATTTTTTTCCATAGTACGTACTATGTACTATGTATACTATGTATACTATGTACTGTGTATAATTGTACAATTAGATATAAGATAAATTTGAAAAAAAGTGTAAACACAAGTAAATCTTAACCAAAATCAAATACACATCGCAAAGCAAATTTTTAATAGCCCTTTAATGTTCACCGTTAGTCAATTACATCGAACTACGGAACAATTTCGACATTCAAAATGAGCGGTACCGCTACGGGTGTTCATCATGCCGCTCCGACTCGAGCATCGAATCAGACCGACACGAGATTCGCGGCGCAATCATCTCCAAAGTGTTAAGGGCCCTCCGAGTTTCCAGGATACCTTGAAAAGAAAAAAGTTATCGCCTGAATGCGGCGCGAGCGCGAAAAATTTTCGCAATCCGAGGCAATAATTACGGCTGAAACTCGCACTGCAAGAAGCGGAGACTTAAATGCTTCGAGGCGTTCTTATAGTGTGGGTCCCGCGACCGCTGCATATTATTATCGAAGCCCCGCGAGTGCTAATGACGGTCCGATCATCTCGCGCTTGTTAAAAAAGTAATATGTATAATAAAAGTTTCGTATCATCGAATAATTATGAAATGTTTAGTATGTGATTATCATTCGATTAGTATTCTATAATTTAATATACCAATCAATATACCAAGCGTTCGCACAGCTTCGATGTGCGTCAGGTAAAAGATGTGCAAAGGATTCGCGCACGCGGGACAAACCTTTTGTATGAACGGGGGACGCTGCGGCAGTAGCTTTTGGGAAGCGGTTACATTGCCAAGTAACATTTTCACTTATTTGTTCCGTCAAATTTCATGTAATTATAACTAGAAAAAGTATTGCCACGATGTTGAAAGATATCTTCCTATAAATCTAAATTGTATAATTTTTTTGCTTCGTCTTAGAAGAACGATTCTTTACGGTGAGAAAACGTTTTTTGGGAACACATAATATATTAAATCTTGAGTTCTAAATGAAGTTAACATTCCAGCGGGGTATAATTTTGTAAAAAAAGACAAAACACAATAAATATGATACCTATACATAATTTTTTATCTGCAGCTCTTGTTTTAACTTACTCACATTGTTCACAGATGCTGAAATTGTTAGAGATGTTATTCGTTATGATCGCTTTTGACGTTGCACTAGTGATGTCAATGTTTCTCATCGCACTCTTTGATTGGTTGCATTGTTGTTAAAAAAAATAATATGGCACGGCGTATTCCAGCTCCTCAAGATTGCGCTAGTGCTATACTGGAAGAAGAAAATGTTTAATCAAGTACCCAGTAAAATTAGATAAAAATCATAGTATTGTCAAAAGTAGTATGCGTATATTTTAGCCTTCTTTAGTTATCGTAAAGTAACTACAAGAAAAAATTGTGATAGAAGTATAAATAAAATATATTCAATGACAAGAGCAGTCTAATAAAATATTCCCTGCTTCAACCAATACCAAGCGTTGTTAAGTTGGACATTTTGACTGTCACATAGCCACCAATAGCGGATATAGTTTTTTTTCAAGTAAACAAATTATCAGATTTCAACGCGACATAGTTTATTGCATAAAATAGAATAGAATAGAATAGGTGTTTATTGTAAAATATATAATATTTACAAAAAATAAAATAACATAATCGAGTAAATTCTTGATGTAGAAAAATAGTTATAAATAAGTACAGATGTACAATCGTTGCAATTACGCAAAGCCAATATAAATTAGTTCTATCAAATTTTATGCATATTATTTACAAGAAGTTATTGTCTAACTTTTATTCGCAGTCTTCCGCTATTTTCCTTGACTATATCACAGGCGCGCACAGGACATCGCCGACGCATTGAACACTTTGATAGGCGCGACCATGCTTCTTCGTGGAAGATAATGAGTTTATAGCGTACTGAAAATTTGATGGAAGTACACGAGAGCTTCTACGCAGGTACAACAAAAAGTGAAAAGATATTGTTTTCCTCTTTCAAAATTTATCCTTCAAATAATTAGCGCTGAAATCTATGTACTATATCGATGCGTTGCAATAGATTGTATAGCGTTCTTCATTCCTATTTGAAACTATTTTTAATCCAAAGCCAGATAATATATACTATTTTATTCTTTATATTCATCACGACTTGGAGGGTGCATTTGATTAAATATTAAAATAATTAGAACATCTGAATATTTATCTTTTTTTCTTTATCTATTTCTCGCACATACTCCTCTTCTCCCGAGTCTCCCGAGATTCCCTAAAAAGTCGCGGAAAAAGTTCCAGTAATTTTACGAATTTTTTATTGCTAATTCATCCAAGAGAAATTGTAAGGGCGGGCGTTCATATAGCTTCGATGTGTGTCAGGTAAAAGATGCGCAGATGATTCGCGCACGCGGAACAAACTTGCATGAACGGGGGACGCTGCAGCAGTACCTTTTGAGAAGCGAAAGCTCGCACATAGTGTACGGAGCGAAAATCAACCCTTAAGACGTCGCTGCAGTTCAGAGATCGGAAGGAGTGACCAAAACCGATTGGAAAGCACAATTCATCTTATACAATGAACGGATTAATCGTAATTTATTTATTATTTATATTCATCTTCGTTTAAACATTTTGCATGTATGTAAAAATAAAATAAGTGAATATTATTAGTATTTTTAAGTAGTGAAATTAGTGTATTAATTTTTTATTTATACGGGGAGACTAATTTAGAAATTTCAAGTAAATATTTACTTTAACAGCATTTGATAATATTTTTGTGAATCAAGTAATTATTTTGTCAAAACTACTAAATTTATTTTAAAATAAAAAAATTAATTGATTTTTAAAGAAATATTTGCAAGTGTTGGTGAAAAATATAGACCGAAAATTACCAATTTTTTAGTGCAGGAATCAAACATAACAATACGAAACATATATCGTACCGGAATTTAAGCGTATTGTAATTTACATTTTGTCTATAATCAATTGTACAAAAATCTTCCGAAAATAAAAATATTGTTATTGATCGAATATTTAGTGAAAACTACGCGATTCACGTGCATATTATCATTATTATAATTTCATTATCATTTACTTGTTACTAATATGAGCATTGTCTAGTAATTTCGACAGTAGTGTGTGAAAAATGATTTTTGGACGAGTGCGAATTTAGCGTCCGAGTGAAGCGAAGATATTAATTTCTACGTGTCCAGAAATCAGTTTTGACGCGATAATCGAATTTGAGTTGCATAAAACCAATTACAAAATAATTAGTAAATTTCATAATTTAATGGTTATCCAATATTAATTAGGTTGAATTATAAATAAAATTTTGTAGAACATTTATGCAATTTGTTCACAGGTGCAAGATTTTTTTAAGATATTCTACTCTATCATCGTTGTGGGAATTCTAATGCTGTTACTAGTATTAGTTATAGCGATCTGTGATTGGTGTAATTACAATAAAAATGACAATAACAATAATAGGGAATATGCTATGTCTGCTCATCAAGATTGCGCTATTGTTTCTACACTAGAAGGAAATATTTAATTCAATTATCATACTTTAGAAAGCAACTGTAGTAAAATCTATAGTAGTGCAAAAATGTAGTGTTGTATTCAAATAGGCTTTACCTTTAGCCCCCTACAATTATTGGAAATTATAAAAAAATTATAATAGATGTACAAATAAAAAGTATTAAATGCAAAAGTTGCTTAATATAATAACTCCAGGTTCATCCTATTCCCATCCTTGTTAACTGAATGAACATTTTGGCTAACGCGAAGAGTCCAATGAGTTAATAAATATTTTAATTAACGAGTGAATAATACTTTTTAGTTTTTTCTAAATTCCAAATTTTCATATTGCAATGTATAATACAGTTTATTTAATAAACTGGTTCTATTATATTTTATGCATATCCATTTTTACTAGATCATATCTTTCTATGAATTCACAAGATTCCGCAAATTATCTGCTAGTCACAATCATTCTTATCTTTTTTCTTTAGAAGGCGACGAAGTTCGAGTCAGTCGCTGATTAGAGCAGGTTCGCCTCGAGAAAGCCGCGCTAAAGGACCTTGCCGAACAGTGCGACTCCCTCGACGTGCGAATTTTCAATAAGGGACTCGTGTCAACTGGCCGGCGCAGATCGAGCGCTTCCGCGAGGCCAACGCGATTCAATTTCTTTTCATTTCAATTTATTTGCGAAGCCTGGCTCGCCATAATTGCGTTAGTTCTTGTGTTTTCTTTATATTTCGGCGAAATAAAAGAATCAAATCATTTATTAGTGAGATCAGTGACTCTATTTTCCTCCTTCTCCATTAATAACTCATTCGCACTTCAATGCCCTTTCACGCCACTTCACCTCACGTATGCGCACCTTTGCAACGAACAACAGCCGCCGAATTGCTGTTGCGCATGCCAGCAGTGAGCAGCAGCGTATTAGATGAATGGGGACGCTACCGCAGTACACTTTGAGAAGCGAAAGCCCGCACATACCGTACGCAGGAAAAATCAACCCTTTCAGCGCTCCTGTAGTTCAGAGATCGGGCGGAGTGACAAAAGCAGATACGAAAGCTGAATTAATCCAATACAATGGGATTAAGTGTAATTTATTTATTGTTTAAATATTCATCTTCGTTTAAGAATAGTGTGAATTTGTTTTAATTCTGCAGAAATAAAACAAGTGAAAATGCATTTATTACGTTAAGTGAATATTATTATTTTTTTTGGTTGAATAAGTGAATTATAAGTTTTCGCTTTTTTCTTAGCAAATTGTAAAAAACAATTGCGGAGTCATCTTTTGTCTTGAAAATATGACACTACAATTTAAACGTATTATGGTTCACGCTTCGTTTCTGAAAAATTGATAGTGTAAAAAAAATGCAAATTTCGCATATCACACGTGGAAAAAAATTGGCTTCCAAAAATAAAGACAATTATTGATCGAATGTCTAACAAAATCTACGCGCCTTCATTGTCATCTACTTGTTGCTAATATGATCATTTCAAGTAAATGCACTTATTAGTCAACTCTTTTTAATCATTGAATAATAGGCATCAATGGTTTAGGTTTTATTAATTTTCATTTTTTAGTTTTACTGATTTATAAATAAAGATTTTTAGAACATTTGTTCAAACTGTTCGCAGGTGGAGGAATTTCGAAAAATATACGTCTGCTTTTTCATCGCTACAGTAGCTGCTATAGCGATGATACTTTTGATTTTCGCAATTTATGAATGGTGGCAATGTTGCCCCAACAAAATAGCAACTGCTCGAGATTACACTAATTCTTCTACACTAGGAGAAGGAAATGTTTAATTCAATTATTGTATTCTGGAAAGCATTCGTAGTAAAAATTATAGTATTGCAAAGATGTAGTTCTGCGTTCAAGAAGGCTTTTACTTTAGCCTGTTAGAGTTATTGTGTAACCAAAAACATTATAATAGATGTATGAATAAAATATATTAAATGCATAATAAAAGTAGCTTAATTACTATCTCCCGGCCCATTCTATCCTAAGCTCTGTCAGATTGGAACAGTCTAGTTAATGTGTCTATAATTTTTTTAATTAACGGATGATCAATAGCAATCTTAATTGTATACCAAGTAAACTAATTGTCAGATACAATGCTGCATAACTTATTTTATAAACTGACTCTATCGCTCTATACGCATATTACCTTCAGATTCTGCTGTCGAATTATTGTTCGCCGTCTTCCGCGATTTTCGTCGACTACATCAAAGGCGCGCACAGAGACCCCGCCGTTTCATTATTGGCTTTTATGTACGACCACACTGCTTCGTAAAAGTGAATGAGTTTATGGCGTATTGGAAATGTTTATGGGAATACATGAGAGCTTCTTTGCAAATATAACAAATGAAAAGATTGCAAGCGTAAACGTACATTGTTTTTCTCTTTTAACATTTGTTCGAACGTTTATTGTTCGTATAATTAGCTCTATACTCTGTGCATGACTATATCAATGCATTTCAATCAACTGCATCGCTAGTTATGACCGTTTCAAACTCTTACGGTGCGTATGAATAAATTGTAGATACTAGCACGATTGAGTCATTATTAATTTACATGAATTTAGACAATTTAGTTCCAAGCTGCAAATAAAAATAAAAAACCGCTGCAATGATTTGGTAGTAAGCGTGCCTAAAATAAAATTTTTTACTTCTATTTTTCTAAATAATAATGTTTTAAATGTATAGTCTTTATATTATTTATTTTTAAATTCGAATAAATCAATAAATTACAGTTTTTATGTGACTTTAAAAAAATGCTTCGATTCAATTGATTTTAAAGTAAACTTAATTGACGATATATTTATTAATTTAGGGATTCAAGCAAAAAAATGGTAAGGCACAAATTTCTTTTCACCGTATTGAAGAATTCCCCGACTAAATTTATAAGCGGAGAATTGGTCGCAAGTCTTTAAATACAAATGCAAGTACCCTGGTAGAAAATAAACCAATCAAAATGACCTATTTATCAATGGTTGGTAAATCAATGGTATTAAAATTTTTTCCCGTACTGTGGGTCATACAATACATTAAAAAAAAACGAAAATAGCTATTTTTTTATTGACAAATGAATTTTTTAAATACAAAATTCAAAAAATTAATTTTTTCGTTATACGAAAATTATTTTATATCAGCTGTAAGTATTTTGAAGAAATTGCTTGAAATTTTTAGAGGTGCCGCTCGTCACGCGTCGGCGAGTTTCAATCCGTCCCTCGTGGAATTATCGCTTGATTCGGGAGTTTTGCCGTTTCTTTTTTAATAATCGACTTACCCTTTATTAGGCTAAATATAGCGTTTCATTTTACAGGCGTTAAGAGGATTCTTATATTCTCTTTCTGCACCATCGCACAGGCGCGCACTGCTGCTAATTGGTGAAAAGGATATTTATATGTAGGATACATAGAACGGACAAATTGAGAGAAAAGTATTGGAACAATTACTATTCTTATGCGAACACCGTAGCATGGACTGGACCTTCGGATAAAAATAAATTATATCATTCTCATTGTAGCAGAGGTGAAAATACTTACTGTAGAGTAATTTTTAAAATATTTTGTTCTTAATGCAGCTCATTATGATTGTCATTGAATCGCAACGAAAAAAAGTGTATAGCATATTCGATAGGATGCAAACGAATATCTGGAGAGGTTTGAGTTAGCCTGTAGTCTGTATCCTCTTTTCCATTTGACTAAAACTAGACACTCATAAAAAAGGAAAAAGAGTTCTGTTGATAATGGCTTTGTTTATAAGCTTTCACTTAATTGTGCTTTTCATTTAGCTATTTTCGTATCTTGTTGCGCTTTGATGAGGGTCTTATAAAAGTTTCAGTAACTCCGATTATTTTTGAGGGTAAAGGTCGAGTAGTGCGCATTGGCGTTTCTCAAATTTTCTGACTTTTGTATATATTTTGATAAAAATAAAATGCAGATGGTTAAATCAATATTATTTTATCCGTAAGTCAATAAACAAATAGAACTTTATTGTTTCATATTTTATTACTTGCATTCTGTTTGAGGGCCCTGATATATTTCAATTAAAATCGTTATTAATCAATGTACATTTTTATTTTATTTTGTTTCGAAAGCCTATATACGTATTTACGAAAATATTTTTTTTTTTAAAGTACCGCTTCGGCTTTGATTAGTGATGCTTTATGAAATAACGCAAAAAAGAAAAATATTTGTGTGCTACCGATGGTCATGTATCTGTGAACATTCATCCGCTCCCCAACGATATGTTCACATAACTCCCGGTTCGATTAGTCGATATAGAGTTTTGTCGTCTAGGTTCTGCGCACCCCTTTTTGCTTTGTCCTTTATTTTAATTTCAGCGCAGTTATATGGAAAACAATTTTCCCGCGACGTTATTAAAAAAGGTCCTTCGCAACGGTAATTAATTTTGAATTGAAATTACTCGATAAAAAATTGTAAAATATACTTTATGTAAAATATAAAAAGATTAATTTATCATTAATTAATAATTCATTACATAATATAATCATATGGCCTTTTGTGGTCAATAATGTAAAATAATAAGATAACGACCATGCGAGTCAGATATCCTGCTACGATACAATCAAAATTCTTTTCCCTGCGGATTTGAAATTCACAAAAACTTGTCTTTATAGTTTCGCTTGTGTTCTGATGATGGCCCTTCCACTCGAGCTTCCCCGCCCACCTGCAGCACAGCGCAACGTGCAGCACAACGCAACGATTGACTTTTGCCTGGTCTCGTCCTTTATCCGTCTGTATATTCTCTTCTGCTTAATATTTAACTATAAATCACGGGGTTATTAAAAAATATCTAAAAAAATTATAATATAAATGTATAAATAAAATATGTTAATTGGCTATTGCTAATTAGCCTCCAATGGATCAATACATTTTTTAATTATTCTTTAAATAGTCATATTGCAATGTAACAATTTATTTTATAAACTAATATCCTATCAAATTTTATTGATGCAATCATTCTTATTTTTTTCACCCTTTCTACTAATTTTCATGGATTGCATATCCTTGTCTTTAATGGAATAAAGCAGATAACGCAGAAAGAAGGCCTATTTTAATTTGTCATTTTTTTGAGCAGTAAAGTGAATTGATTTTTCGCCAAAATTTGATAAAATGAAGGTATTATGCGAATGATATAATTTTATCATGTTTTTGGATAAGATTTAAAGAATAAAGAGAGACTGACCGTCTTTTATATAAAGTTCAATTAGTAAAAATCTACTACAATTAATAAGATTTCTCTAAAAATTTGTGGAAAAATCTAGATTATTTATAGAAGTAATTTTTACTAATATTAGTAAATGTTTGCAAATTCAGCCTGAGAGGAAATAGTAACGGTGCACGTTCATTTCGATTTTTTATGACAGAGGCGCCGAAAATCCGCGCACGCGGGGTAGGTCAGTTGTACGTACGGGGATGCTGTCAGTACGCTGCGGGAAGCGAAAGAGAACACATAGTGCACGGAACGAAAACGGCCTGCACCTCCGTAGTAACAAAAGCAGATTCGAAAGCTGAATTAATCTAATATAATGGACGACGGTGCCGTAATTTATTAATATTTAAATTAATCTTCGTTTTATGTAAAAATAGATTAAGTGAACATTTATTTATCCGATATAATTCTCATTAGTGTTTTCAAGAAGTGAAATAAGTGTGCTGATTAAATATAAGTGTTACGCTTCAATTCTAGAGTAATATTTTCACTTATTTGTCACGAAAAAAATAGTTAATAGTAAAAAAAAATGAAAAGTTGATTTAATTGTGTATAGCAAAAAAGCATTGAAATGTAGTGAAAATGGTTTCCTAAAAAGAAAAATCTTTATAGATCTCATTGCTACGGAAGTCCGCGCACAATTACAGTGACAATTTCTGGTTAATATCATTATCATTTTTAATAAATGTAATCGTTATTTTATCGGATTATAATTAAACAAAACAAATTACTTGCATGTACATCAAAATGTTTTAAATGTAGTGTGATCATCTAACCGAATATGTATCTCGCAACCCATCAAATCGCTTTTTAAAATGTTTTACACTCAGTCATCATTTTTTAAAGAGAGGATTGTTATAATTTTAAGATTATTGTATTAAGGGTATATAATGGTTTCTACCCATGGTTTTTTTTTTTTAATTTTGAAATTAAGAATGTGCTGCATGTGCTGTATTTATGTATATAATCTACAAATTTACATACAACTTGAGTCATAACTCCATCTCGAATTTTAAAATATGTTTTTACGTCTAGATTCATGAAAAACGATTGAGATTTGTTCGCAAGGAAACACTTTTCGGTTAATTACATCTATAAAATTTTAAATGAAATTATGACTCCAGCTGAATATAATTTTGTAAAAAAGATTGTATCATTTTTTTAAAGACAAAGAGTATATATAAACCATTTATATAAAGCTGTTTTCTTGTATTTATGTATTATAATTTCAAACCAAGAAACTGGAACGTGACTGCAGTCAGAAGTGCGACTCTTTATACATCACCCGAACCCAACTTTTGTGTTCATTGTACGAGGATTCTGCACCTAATTTAACAATTGCCAAAAATCATCATTTTCCTTGTGGTTAGTGAAAATGTGAAGTACCTGCACTTTCAAATAAACGCTATTCAATCATTGGCCATTATCAAACGGACGTAAATAATTTACATTTTGTTATTTTTCAAATTATTCACAGGTGGACGAATTTTGCAATATGTTCCTCTACTTTATGGTCGGTACCGTAATTGCATTAACAGTAACCATGTTGCTTGCTGCAATTATTAGTTGCTCGCCATGTTGCAACAACAACACGCCAAGAAGTACTCCAAGTACTCCAATAAGTACTCCAAGTCCTCCAGATTTATTTAATACTTCTATGGAACAAGAAGAAACTGTTTAATTCAGGAATCAAATTTTAATAAACACTTAATGTAGTAGAAGGTAGTATTACAAAAATGTAGTTGTGTGTTTAAAAAGGCTCTACTTTAGCTTCCTAAATGTATTTATTTATTTATTAATAATTCAATAGACTAAATAGTCCTTGATACAAAGTTAAAATATAGAATATTAATGTAACTTAAATTAATTACTATTACTAAGAGGTTTTAAAATGACCAATAGAGTCAATAATTATTGTAAACAAATAAAATAATTATACGAACGCTTTGGTGGAGTGTCGCAGATGTACCTCGAGCGGTCAGTAAAGTTAAGGAGGGACTATGGTTTAGCAGGCAAAAAAAAGCGTTTTTTCGACGATTTTTTTGAAAGGGAATGAGATGAGTACGGTACTAGAAATTTTTATTACTTTTATCTACTATAATTCATCTTTAAAAAACAATTTTTTTATTGAAATGTCTTATTAATTTTTCAATTAGTGGCCATTCTGCTTCAGACGGTATTACCTAATCGGTGTGCACGATGGTGATCGAACAAGGCATCTCGGACACTCAGATTGAAATTTTTTTAATTTTTATAAGTGTATTTTCTACGTGAATTAATAAAATTGCAAGAATGTTGTCAAATTGCAATTTTTTTCGGAATTTGAAAAAAAAAATCAGTTTTGTGAAACAAAAAAAAATTGTTTCAAGTTGCAATATATAGTAATAATTTAAACAATGATTTTGTCAATCTTTTTTAAACCATATAGAAGGTAGTTTAATAAGGAAGCTAGAACACTTTCAATTCTTTCGATTGGACTACTAATTTTTCAGTAATCCTGCACACCGTTTCGTAAAAATCGAAAAAACGCGCTTTAAAGTTTTTCCCGAGCAGTCGCACATCCACGACGAGCAGCCATGAAAATTGCTATAACTTCGGAAATTCGTTAATTTTGCCGCTGAAATGTTACAATTATATTCCTTAATAGTTTTAGAATTGATTTAAACAAAAAAGCCAGTCTCCCTCCTTAAGCAACTTTTGGCGCTGTACTACTTATAGATAAGTGACGTCTCAGGAGTTTTACCGCTTTCCCGGTCTCTTAGGTGTTTTCCCAATTTCAACAAAGCGAGGGCAGAAGGTGTGGGATTGATAAATTCTTTGCCCTGATCTATAAAGTTTGATCTGGACATCTAGTTTGAGCAGTCTCAAAAACCGACCACTCCGGAGCGGGTTTTCCTAAATGGCATTTTATCCCTTTACGGGTTTTGGCCACAGGTTTTCCCCGATCCACAGGCATAACCCTGGGCAAATGCGGAGTGGAGCGATTTTGGTCGACGTGTTCTGATGCAAGAGACGGTGCGCTAGGCTGTACAAGGGTGATTGATTTAAAACTCGCGTCTTCCCATTATTTCGTAAGTGAGGGGGTTACTGCTCTGTTCTCCCCTCGCTCCGTATACTGAGAGACCAGTTTAAAGAAAAATATTTACTTCCATAGTACTTGTTAAATTTTTTTGTTCCAATCAACTAAATATTCCTTGGAATCTAAAGGAATTTATATTATTGTTTTAAGAAATGTTTAGCAGTTTCAACAAAATAACACGTACAACTAGCCGCTACGTCGAATGCTCATAACAGATGTATAAATAAAGTATATTAAATACAATAGAAAATCAGTCTAATACAATATCTCCAGATCCATCCTATCCTAAGCGCGATCAGACGGGAAATATTGGCTTACGCGTAGCCTCTAATGGGTCATTATAAATTGCTTAATTAACGGGTCAATGGCGGTTTATATTTTCCCAAGCAAACAAATTGTCAGATTTCAACGCGACACGCAACTTAATTTTCCTGGTCTATACGCACTCAGGCGGCGCGCACAGGACCTCGCCGGCTCATTATTGGCTTCGATACGCCACCGCGCTTCTTAATGGAAGTTAATGAGTTTACGTCGCACTGAAATTCTGATGGAAGCACATGAGAGCTTCTAGACACACTTATAATAAGTGAAATTATTGCACGCGTAAATTTTCATTGTTTTTCTCTTTTGACAATTTGTCAATCATTGTTGGCATATAATTAGCTCTAAAATGGATTTTCCGTATCTCCGCACTTCGATCGACTGCAACGCTCTTCAATCCTGCTTCAAACTATTATGAAGCTATTGACTTAAAACAAATTATATATACATTATTTTATTTGCCGCGATTATGACAACAGTTTTGAAATTTTATTTTTTTTAAATTTAGTTCCAAACTGCAAATAAAAATAAGAATAAACTCACTGCAATTGTTAGCGTTGCCAAGACAAAATGTCTTCTTCTTTTTTTTATTTTATAATATTTTTAATTTAGAAAACTTTATATTATTCATTTTAAAATTTAAATAAACCAACAAACGACTTATACGCAACTTTCAGATTTCCCCTCCCAGTGCTAGAGCTCCCCGACTAAACTAATTAGCGGAGACGACCGAGTGCGTATAGATGCAAACAAAGAGAAAGCGATGGCGACATTTTTCGCCTCTCTGCTTCATAATTGTTATAAACAAAATATTCGTATTTTTATTTTACATATTTAAATTGTTTATACCAAAACATTACTTCATTTTTTTAATAATTTTTTTATAGTTGAAGTTTACTGAACTGAAGTACGTTTTGTCTTTGATTTAATAATATACAGCACCGCTCGCTTCGCTTATACACGGTGTTCAAAAATGAACTAGCACGACCAGTATATCCGTGTTCAGAATAACATTCTAAGCACTTTTTTACTTTTGGCATTTTTCAGAATTTGGGATAATTATGGTTTTACTGTTAATTAAAATCTACAATAATTATCCAATCAGCGCTCGATTTGACGATGAACCCCGCATGACTCTCCCCGCGCGGCTCATGTTGCTCGAATAAACCCCGCCTACCAGCGTCAGCTAGAGCGCTGATTGGCTAATTATCGAAGTTTTTGATTGACCATAACTCGATAATTAGCCACAATTACGAAATATGCCAAAAGGGAAAAAGTGCTTAGAATGTTATTCTGAACACGGATATACTGGTCGTGCCAGTTCATTTTTGAACACCGTGTATTTGCATTTACACAACTGACCACCTTTTCGGCTTCCTACTCCTCTGAAATTTCCGTCTCAATGCACTCAGCGACAGAACCAGCAGTGAGTTAACTCTATCCCCCTTTTGATTGATTTTCCACCTTGTACCCGTGTGTCTGTTATCTTCTGCTCAATATTTTGATATAAACGGGTTATTTACCCTTTTCCTTTATATTTCATGTTATAATAGTGAGTCTCCGTTGAAATATTTCTTCGTTTTACATGGAAAAGTATAATTTTTGTATCACATATTGTAAAATAATTTTTAAAATTATAAAAAATTCATGCTCATTAATATTATTTATAAATATATCTCATACAATTTTTAAATGGTTTTATTAATTAATTTTTCAGAAAAAAATAAAAATGAAAAAATATGCAGGGTGAAAGTTTCTTTAATAAATGCTTTATAACAGTAGTATAATTAAATGAATTTCCTTGAACTTTTTATATTTCGTTAATATTTTCTTATAGTTTTAGCACATACTTTGACAGTTTGAAAACCCCACTAATTTTTTTTTATTGTTAGAGTTTATTTTATAATTTATAAGGCATATTTTGCCCGCACATTTGTATTAAATAAATAAATAAACAAACAATTATTGTTTGTTCTACTGTGTGTTTATATTATGTTTGGCGCAGTTTAGCTAAGCGACTGGCGGTAAAGTATAGTAATCCAAAAGCTGGACCATTTTGCGTTTGGATTAATTCGCATGTCGTTTGCATTATTCAGAAACAATATCTGCATATCCTGTGACAAAGATACAAAACATTTTCTGTTAAGAAAGAATAAAAAACGCCAGTTTAGCGAAATCATACTGCTTTTAATGTGAATCAATGATTCAGTTTAGTATTTTTTACATTTGCGTGAATTTAAAAAAAATGTTAACAATACAATTAAATTACAGTTTACAAAATAATATATTTTGAGTGCTTTATTTCCACAACTTCTTAATAGACATATTCTTTTCTGAATTTTTCTGCATGACCATTGCAACAGTCATTTCAAAATCTTCTTGTGTAACGTGAACTCTGCATTATCTCAAAGCTGTACATACCTGCTTCAGTGCATACACCCTATAATTTAATAAAATGATTATTACAAGTCTTGAAATATTTGAGACATTTTTTAAGATGATGATTTTAATGTAAAATTTACCTTTACTTCAGCTCCAGAAGCACCTGGCATTAATTCAGCTATTTTCCTTAGGTTAATTCACGAGTTAAATTCATTTTTTGTGAGTGGATCTTCAAATATCCAAATGAGCCTCCTCATTTGGTGGTGGGAATTCAATTTTACGGTCGATACAACCTGGATTCAACAAAGCAGGATCTAATATGTCAATTCAATTTGTTGCCATAATTACTTTAATATTTTTTGTGGCTTCAAATCCATCCAACTGATTGAGAAGTTTCAACATAGTTCTTTGAACCTATAAAATTCAATGCAAATTGGGTATCTAGTAAATACAAAAATAAATACATTATTTCAAATTTCTTAGTGTTGTAAAGTATATTACCTCACTATCCCTGCCAGATCCCGATCCAATATATGAGAACTACCAATAGAATCAATTTCATCCATGAAAACAATAGATGGTGCACATTCTGTAGCCACCATGATAAGTTCCCTGACCTACTAAATGTACATTAATTACGATGTGTATTACTACTCTTGCAAGCAGTGTTTTTACAGTTCCAGCTGGACCATACAACAATACACCTTTCGGTTGAGCAATACCAAGAGCATCAAAGAGCTCTGGATGTTTCACAGGTAGTTCAATAACTTCTTTAATTTCTTTGATTCATTTATCAAGTCCTCCATCATAACAGACACAAGAGAATCAACTTTGTTGAGAAGTATTTTATGCAGTGTGTAACTTTCATTCCACAGAGCTACTCTTGAATTGGGGGTTATATGTATAATTGATAGCAACATTTTTGTCTAAATCGACAACAAATTTTCCCTCTGGATGTACTTTGACTAATAATTTCTTCTTATCCATAGGCTTTACGACTTCACCGACATATGAGCCTTGTTCTTGAAGAAGCAGGAGCTCTTCTCTAAGTATACGTACTAAAAAAAATTATTTAGAATTATTAAAAGATCCATCAAATTGTATTAATAATCCAATTTATATTTCACCTTTAGCATTGAGCTCATTTCGCTGTGCTTGTAGACGTCGAAGGTTTTGACTCTTCTCAGCCACTATTAGCTGCAACTCTTCAATCTTTTGTATATAGCAGGGTTTAAAACCTTCTCTTTTCGCCGTCTTCCTATCAACTTCCATCTGAATTTTCGTAATATCATAATTATTACGAATAAGCCATTGTTAAAAAGGAACTCCCGGGAGGTTAGGTCTTAAGTAAAACGCAATGAAAATTATTACTTACTTTATTTGTAAGCGTCATTTTGAATCTTATGATTCACAAATGCCTTTTGAGGCCCGCTCAGTTCTTACAATCACATAAAAATCCGAATTTCAATGAAAAAATTCACGACTAAAATAGAGAACAATGACGCAGCTCCGAATTATCTTCGGGAAAATGCTTGTCACTGCGATCGCGCGAGCTCTGCTGAGTCTGCGGTACTCTAGGGATTTTACTTTGTTATTCCTAGGGATTTATACATCCATGGAGAAAAGCAGAAGAGGCGCGCAAATTTGAAACGTACAAACATGAAATCTTACTTTAATTGATATATGAATTATGAAATTAAATAATTTTTGCTTAATTCGACAGTACAGAAGTATTAAAATAATGTGCGATCAATATTTATCTATTTATCTATATATTTCTTTTTTTAAACGGATAAGGCGACCTCCAGGTACAAAATAAAAATATAACTTATGTAACAATTACAACAAAATATGAGTATAAATATTCAATACAAATAAAGATTTATCTTTAAGCATCTATGAGCAACCTAAAATCTAATCGCTAATGATTTAATAGTCAGAATATAAATGAAAAATAACAAATCGAAAAGTTTAAAATCTCCAATAAATATAAGAATTTTAATTATTTCCCTTCTCGACATTCTATTAAAAAAGTAATATGTAATAAGAGTTTCGTATCATCGAATAATTATGAAAAGTTTATCATGTGATTATCATTCGATTAGCATTGAATAATTTAATGGCAATCATTAATTTTATTTTTTCAGCAGGGATATAACTGATCTTTCTCAGTACGTGCAAATTTTTCTAGCGACAAGCAGGGGAAGATACTCAGCACTAATTTAAGTAATTGTTTCTTTCAGTTTTTTTATTATTTTACAGTTTAAATTACGCCAAAATGATGCTTGGTTTAATTTTATTTACATTTTTTATACAACCCCTGCTGGGATCCGCTGAGCTAAATTTCAGTACATACATTCCCTTTTCTAGAGAAACAGTGGACGGTGAGAATTTAAAAGTACAAATGCATTTTTCGCTCAACATCGGAAACTACTCCCTAAATCCCATTTGGATTAACACCTAGACTTTTTCGGTGCACATTCGTTACTTCCACTAATGAGGATCCGATTACAGTTTCAAAGTGGATATTCACTGAATGGATTAACGAGAAATATCCTGAAACTTTCAATGAATAATTCACCAAAAATAGAGCAAAAAAACTTAACAAATTAAATTGTGGTGCATCAATTTTCACTAATTTTAGTAGATGTTTGCTAATTCAACCCAAGAGAAATTGTAACGGCACGCGTAGTTTCGATGAGAGTTGGAAGATGCGCAGATGCTTTGCGCACGCAGAACAGACTTGTTGTACGAAAGGGGATGCTGGCAGTACCTTTTGGGAAGCGAAAGCTCGCACATAGCGTACGGAGTGAATATCAGCCCTTTAAGTGCCGCTGTAGTTCAGAGATCGGACGGAGCCGACTGAAAAGCAGAATTCATCTAATGCAATGGACGAACTAACGGTAATTTATTTATTTTGAAAAGACGAACATTTATTTCAGTTCTTCTTCATTTGAAAAATTACTTCAAATTTTATTGAACTTTCTAAAATTAAATAGGAGAGAATACATTTATTCGAAGTGAATATTATACTATTATTGTTAAGAATATAAGTTAATGTACTGATTGAAAAGAATATTAAATTTTCATTATTAATACTTAGGAAAACGTGAATTCCTATAAACGGTTACATTGCCAAGTAACATTTTCACTTATTTGTTCCATAAAAAAAAAAAATAAACGTAAAATTTAGAGGAAGATTCCATCCGGTGAGAAAATTGTTTTCGGGGACACATAATATATTAAATCTTAAGTTTTAAATTTGGTTATCATTCCAGCTGGGTATAATTTTGTAACAAAAGATAATACACAATAAATATAACACCTATACGTAATTTTTCATCTGTAGCTTTTGTTAACTTACTCACATTGTTTGCAGATGCTGAAATTGTTAGAGATGTTATTCGTTATGATCGCTTTTGTCGCTGCACTAGTGATGTCGATGTTTCTCATCGCACTCTTTGATTGGTTGCATTGTTGTAAAAAAAACAACATGGCACAACATACTCCAGCTCCTCAAGATTGCGCTAGTGTTATACTCGAAGAAGAAAATGTTTAATTCAAGTATTCAATCAGTAAAATTAGATAAAAATGATAGTATTGTCAAAAGTATTATGCGTATACTTTAGCCTTCTACGGTTATAGTAAAATAACTAAAAGAAAACATTGTAATAGAAGTATAAATAAAACATATTTAATGAGAAGAACAGTCTAATAAAGTATTTCCAGCTTCTTCCAATCCCAAGCGCTGTTAAGTTGGACCTTTTGACTATCACGTAGCCACCTACGGATTAATATTTTTTTAAAAATCGAGTCAATAGCTGATTTAGTTTTTTTTTTTTTTCAAATAAAACACATCAGATTTGAGCGCGACATAATTTATTGTATAAAATAGAATAGAATAGAATACAATAAATGTTTATTGTAAAATATATAGTATTTACAATTAATAAAATAACATAATTGAGTAAACTCTTGTAGAAAAACAGTTATAAATAAGTACAAATATTCAATCGTTATTATTTACAAGATGGCGCAGTCCATTTTCCTCGACTATATCACAGGCGCGCATAGGACCTCGCCAACTCATTGAACGCTTTGATAGACGACCACGCTTCTTCGTAGAAGATAATGAGTTTACAGCGTTCTGAAATTTTGATGGAAGCACACGAGAGCTTCTATACGCAGGTACAACAAAAAGTGAAAAGATTACAAGCCTAAATGTACATTGTTTTCCTCTTTTAACATTTATCCTTCAAATAATTAGCGTTGATGAAAGTTATGTACGGTATCGATGCGTTGCAAAGCTTAATTAGTGAAGAACTGCTGCGATATTCATGAGATTCCCTAAAAATTCGCGGAATAAGTTCCAGTAATTTCACTAATTTTTTATTGCTAATAACGGCGGGCGTTCATATAGCTTCGATGTGTGGCAGGTAAAAGATGCGCAGATGATTCGCGCACGCGGAACAAACTTGTTATATGAACGGGGGACGCTGCGGCAGTACCTTTTGAGAAGCGAAAGCTCGCACATAGTGTACGGAGCGAAAATCAACCCTTAAGACGTCGCTGCAGTTCAGAGATTGGACGGAGTGCCCAAAACCGATTGGAAAGGAGGATTCATCTAATACAATGGACGAATTAATCGTAATTTATTTATTATTTATATTCATCTCCGTTTAAACATTTTGCGTGGATTTTTATTCAGTTCTGTAAAAATAAAATAAGTGAACATTCATTTATCCGAAATGAATATTACTAGTTTTTTCAAGTAGTGAAATTAGTGTAATAGAATATTTCGTTTTTTTATTTACACGAGGAGATGAGTTTAGTAATTTCATGTAAATATTTACTTCTACAACATTTGTTAATTTTTTTTGTGAATCAAGTGATTATTTTGCCAAAACTACAACATTTATTTTGAAATAAAAAAAATAATTTATTTTTCAAGAAATATTTACAAGTGCTAGTGAAAAATATAGACCGAGAATTATCATTTTTTCAGCGCAGGGGATCAAGCATAACATTACGATTCAATTACGGAGTCTTCATTCGACATGAAAATTATATCGCACCGGAATAATAGTGAAATTTACGCGAATCGCTTGCTTATTATCATTATTATAATTTTATTATCATTTTCTTGTTAGTAATATGATCAATTTGTAGTAGTTTTCGACTGCAGTGCGTGAAAAACGTGTACAGAGTTGCCTAAAATCAATTACAAAATAATTAGTAAATTCCATAATTTAATAGTTATCCAATATTAATTAGGTTGAATTATAAATAAAATTTTGTAGAACATTTATGCAAATTGTTTACAGGTGCAAGATTTTTTTAAGATATTCTACTCTGTCATCGTTGTGGGAATTGGAATACTGATACTACTATTACTTATATCGATCTGTGATTGGTGTAATTATAATAAAAACCGCAACAACATCAGGAAATATCCTACCTCCGCTCATCTAGATTGCGCTATTGGTTCTACACTAGAAGGAAATATTTAATTCAATTATCATACTTTAGAAAACAAATATAGTAAAATCTATAGTAGTGCAAAAATGTAGTGTTGTATTTAAATAGGCTTTACCTTTAGCCTCCTACAATTATTGGAAATCATAAAAAAAATTATAATAGATGTACAAATAAAATGTATTAAATGCAAAAGTTGCTTATTATAATAACTCCAGATTCATCCTATTCCTATCCTTGTTTACTGATTGAACATTTTTGTTAGCGCGAAGAGTCCAATGGGTGAAAAAATATTTTAATTAACGAGTGAATAATACTTTTTAGTTTTTTCTAAATTCCAAATTTTCATATTGCAATGTATAATACAGTTTATTTAATAAACTGATTCTATTATATTTTATGCATATCCATTTTTACTAGATCATATCTTTCTATGAATTCACAAGATTCCGCAAATTATCTGCTAGTCACAATCATTCTTATCTTTTTTTTTCTTTAGAAGGCGACGAAGTTCGAGTCAGTCGCCGATTAGGCGAGCTATGAGCAGGTCCGCTTCGAGAAAGCCTCGCTAAAGGACCTTGCCGAACTGTGACTCCCTCGACGTGCGAATTTTCACTAAGAGGCTCATGCCAACCGACCGAGGCCAACGCAATTCAATTTCTTTCGTTTCAATTTATTTGCGGGGCCTGGTTCACCTCAATTGCGTTAGTTCTTATGTTTTCTTTATTTTTCGACAATAGTTAAATAAAATATAAAATCATTTATAAGTGAGATCAGTGACTCTATTTTCACCTTCTCCATCAATAACCCATTCGCACTTTACCCTTTCACGCCGCTTCAACTCACGTACGCGGAACTTTGCAGCGAACAGCAGCCGCCGTATTTTCTTTTATTGTCTTTTATTCTCTTTTATTTTATTTCAGAAACGGAATAAAATTAGAACGACCGAATAATTATTGCTGAGAGGGAAAGCGAGAGGATTAAGTTAAGGGGGCCAGCATGGGTTAAATTGAAAAAATACGCTTTCCAATTTAATAGGTATAACAATTGTATTCATCGCTTTTGATTGCTGGAACTTTTTACACTTTAACTACTCGCACAATTATTCATTATTAAGACCCAAACAGTGTTCTTTACCTCTAGTATTGTTCCATAAAAAACATTTAAAATTTTTATTCATTGTCCACTTGCCATAGCTTTTCTCTCAATAAAGTAACTTATATGTCACCGGACCAGGTTTAAAATACTCTTCATTACCTGCACTTCAGATGTATCGGATGACTTTTGTGAAAAAAATTACATCAAAGGTTATTGTAGACACTTTTTGTCCAAAACATTAGGCAATTACTAATATTTTTCACGAAAATGTCTACAATAACCTTTTATGTAATTTTTTTCAGAAAAGTGATCCGATTACATCTGAAGTGCAGGTAATGAAGAGTATTTTAAACCTGGTCCGGTGACATATAAGTTACTTTATTGAGAGAAAAGCTATGGCAAGTGGACAAATAAATAATAATTTTTAAATGTTTTTATGGAACAATACTAGAGGTAAAGAACACTGTTTGGGTCTTAATAATGAATAAATAGCTTAAATTGTGCGAGTAGTTAATGTGTAAAAAAGTTCCAGCAATCAAAGTGATGAATACAATTGTTATACCTATTAACTGGAAAGCGTATTTTTTTCAATTTAACCCAGGCTGGCCCGTTAAATCAGTGAAAAGCTACTTCAGTTAACAAGAAAAAAACAAGTAAAAAATTTCAGTCGATGTTTACCAAATAACCTTAAATAGAAAAGGTAGTGATGCGGAATCGCGCATCCTCTATTTGAGATGAAAAGGCGCAGATAGTTGGCGCACGCGGGTAGACTGTTTGCACGAATGGGGACGCTGCCGCAGTACATTTTGAGAAGCGGAAGCACGCACATAGCGTACGGAGGAAAAATCAACCCTTTAAACGCTGCTGTAGTTCAGAGATCGGGCGGAGTGACAAAAGCAGATTGGAAAGCTGAATTAGTCATATAATGGGATTAAGTGTAATTTATTTATCATTTAAATATTCATCCTCGTTTAAGAATGTTGCATGCTTTTTTTTTAATACTATACAAGAATAAAATAAGTGGAAATGCATCATGCTTCAAGAAGTAAACATAATGTACTGGTTGAATAAGTGGTGTAAAAGTTTTTGCATTTTTTCTGGAAACGTCACTTCCCCCTCTTGCTGA
>JACCID010000546.1:0-36875 GCA_018906775.1 Sycophila sp. Sp_5 | reverse complement strand
CTTCTTCTTCTCTATCCTCCTTCTCCCTTCTCGACATCCTCGGCGTCGCCGTCTCCTGGGGCGGGGCGGGGGTTGGCTGTCGCACCCGGTCGCATCTGCCACCAGGTGCGGCTCTTCGGGACTGCCCCCTGCCGGCGCCCGAGTTCGGCCTCGATCCCGGCCTCCCTCGTCCGTATCCATTGCGGCCACCTCCTGGATCACGACCCCGGCCTCCTCGGGAGGGATCGCCGGGGCCCAGACAATGGGCGCAGGGATGACTGGGGCGTCCTGGCCGACCGTCCTCCCCATCTCGGAGCCAAGCCCCCGGATCATCTGGGTGATCTCGGTCACCGGGCTGGCTGGAATGGGAGGAGCGGCCGCCTCTTCCTCCTCCTTCTTTCTTCTTCCTCCTCCTCTGGCATATATAAGTACCACAGGTCCTTAACCGGTACCTGTGGCGCGAGGGATAAGGGGGTGGTACGCGGGGATTCGGGGTGGGTAACATGGGGTTGGGGGTTAACGCGGGGGGAATCTATCGGCTCCTCCTGGACCGTGGGGGCTGGTGCAGACTCCAACACCGCGAGTCTCAATTCCGGGATTTTAGGGGGGTTGTAGGTGGCTGGGGTAAGGAAGTGGTGGTGGGGCGATCTTCCTCCTCCCACTCCTGAAGCGCCGCTCTAGCTCCTCCTCAGCCGCTCGCGCCTCCCGAGCCTCCAGGCTCTCCCGTAGCTGGATGAGCCGCTGCTGGTTGGAGTCGGGACCTCCGCTCCCGTGGCCTCCTCGCTGATCGTCAAGGGTGGTGGGGTTGCTCCAGCAACCTTCTCTCCATCTTCCTCCTCGCCGATGGGCTCGAGCCCGTGGACGAGCTTCGAGGCTAGGGGTGGATGCGGCCATGACGCGGCCCAGGCATCCAGCTCCGCCTCGCGGCGAGCCCCCTCCTCTTTCTCCCTACACTCACGGTCCTTCTGCCGGCGCTCATCCCCTCCGTCTGCCTGGCAGACGGAGCCTCCAAACACAGCGGGGTCGTTACGACCCTCAACGGGCCCCGCTGGCCGGGAGAACGCCGACCGGACCGCTGCTTCGAGAGCAGCTCGATCATGAGCACGGGCGTGCTCATCCACGAACTCGCCCGAGTTGTACCTCGGGCGCGCTCCTCTCAGCGGACTTCCTCTCACTCTTCTGGACATCTGGGGTGGGAATGGGATGGGTAAGGATCATGAAAAACAAAACAAAAACATACGATTCATTAGAGTGAGTTGAATCATATGTGTACGCAAAGAAAAGGGTTTACGCAGGCGATATCAGGGGGAGGTTCGCATAATAACCCGTTGGGGTGATTCTATCGCAAATCCCACTCTTTACTCGCCCGCATTCCCTCTTCAACTACCTCACGACCTCCTACTTCTTTCGACTACTTCGCGGGGGGTAACCAACGTTTAATCTGCGACACGTGAACCTTCGCGCTTTTCTTCGCATTTTCCGTCTCGACTAATATACTGTTGGGGACACTACTTCAAGGATTTTATAAGGTCCGGAGTATTTCGGGGCCAGTTTCGCGGCGTATTTATCAGCGGCCTTCGATAAGGGATACTCACGACGTAAGACCTGATCGCCGACCGAGAATCGCACGTCTTTTCGTCCCCGATTATACTGCTTTCCTTGTTTCTCCTTCGCTTCATCAACGAACTTCGCAACCAAGTCTCTCAACACATCAAGCCTCTTCATCCTATCTCTCCACACTTCTGGGTCAATGGGGATTACTTCACGCGGGGGTTCAACTTTTCTTCTCAAGCTCTTCACTGGGGTCGGCTGTCTTCCATAATTCAGGAACGCGGGAGATACTTTTAAGGTCGCTTGGGTTGCGGTGTTGACGGCATGGCGAAATTCGTGGAGGTGGACATCCCAATCTCTGTGGTTGTTTTCGACATACATCGCGATCATTGTTTTTAGCGTCCTGTTGGCTCGCTCGACGGGATTTGCCTGAGGGTGGTAGGGTGGGGTGGTAGTATGTATTACGCCGTATTCCTCCAGGGTCTTTTCCAGGAACTTGTTGGCAAATTCCCTTCCGTTGTCCGTGAGGAAATAGCGTGGCGTTTCCCACCTAAAGAGAATTAGCTCCTCAAAGGCCCTCACCACCGACTTCCCATCGGCTCTCCTCAGTGGCTTCATCTCTACCCATTTTGTGAATAGGTCCATGAACACGATGATGTACTTGTGTTGGCTGCGACTCGGCGGAAACTCCATTAAGTCGGCAGCCACAACCGTCCACGGTTGTTCCACGATCCGCCTGCCCATCATCCCTTGTGGTCCTTGTTGTGATGTCTTGTATGCCTGACACTTGAGGCAACTCAAGACATATGCACGAACATCGTACCACACTCCCGGCTAATAGTAATCTCGCGCGATCCTATCGTAAGTTTTCTCGATACCTAAATGGCCCGATGAAGGTGCGCGATGTGCCTCGTCTAGCACAGACGTACGGTGATTGGCCGGCACGACCAGTCGCCAACCTTCCTCCGGGGTTAAAATAGGATCGAGAAGGGGGTCCTCACGATATCGATACAACATCTCTTCTTCGACCTTCCATCCTCTAAACTTCGCGGGGAATTCTTTCACTTCTTCAACACGCCTCTCGTACCACTCATCTTCAATCTCTTCGAACGCTGCAACTTCTACTTCTTCCTCATACATACGAGACAGAGCGTCAGGCATTTGGTGAAGTGTTCCCTTCCGGTGGATGATCTCCATGTCCCACTGCTGCATTTCGATGGCCCATCTCGCGAGCCTCCCTGTTGGCTCTTTGAGATTTTGCAGCCATCTCAATGCGCTGTGGTCCGTGATGACCTTGAAGTGGTAGCCTTCAAGGTAGGGACGCAACTTCTTTATCGCCCACACCAATGCCAGACACTATTTTTTTTGTCGTCGTATAATTCTTCTCCGCGGGGATTAGGACTCTGCTCACATAAACTATAGGGTGCTCTCCGTCTTCATGCTCTTGGGTTAGTACTGCGCCTAAAGCGAAATTGCTGGCATCGCATTGGACCGTGAACGTCTTCCCAAAATCAGGCCTAGCTAGGACCGGAGGAGTCGTGAGCGCAAGTTTAAGTTTCTCAAACGATTCTTGCTGCTCTGCCTCCCACGTCCATTCTTGGTCCTTCTTCAGGAGCTTCAGTAACGGTACCTTCAATTCCGAGTCATTTTCGATGAAGCGCGAGTACCATCCCAGCATGCCAAGGAACCTTCTCAATTGCTTCACATTCTGGGGCGCGGGGTATTCTAAAACAGGGGCTACTTTCTCGGGGTCGGGGCGCAATCCTTCACTATCGAGGATGAAACCTAAGTATGCAACGCGGGAACAACAGAATTCGCATTTAGCGCGGTTGACAGACAATCCTGCTGCCTGCAGCCTCTGCAGCACGAATTCTAGCCATCTCACATGTTCTTCGAAGGTCTCAGTGACAATGATTATATCGTCCAAATATCCGAAGACGAATGGTTCCACTTCGGGGCCAAATAGAGCATCGATTAATCTCTGGAAAGTCATCGGCGCATTGGTTAACCCGAAGGGCATTCTTTTAAATTGCCACAGACCAGAACCAGGAACTGCAAAAGCTGTGTATTGCTTACTGTCTTGTTCCATCAGTATCTGGTAATAGGCACTCTTCAGATCAATCTTGGAGATGAATCTTGCCTTCCTCAATTTGTCTAGGGTATCGTCAACGCGGGGAATGGGGTAAGCATCTTTTCGGGTCACTTTATTCAGGGGGCGATAGTCTATGCAAAATCTAAACGATCCATCCGGTTTCTTCACGATCACTGGGGCGCTGCACCATTCACTCGCTGAGGGTTCTATCACACCCTCTTGGTACATCTTCACTACTTCTCCACGGGCAACTTCCAACATCTTCGGGGACAATCTTCTCAACCTCTCCTTAATTGGGGCCGCTCCTAGAACATCTATGTGGTGTTCTACCAACGACGTTGTTCCTAGTGCGGAACTACTCTTTTCTGGATTCTGGGGTAAATAACGATTTAACAGCTCTTCAATTACCTCCTTCTGTCTTCCTCGCACTTCCGATAAACCTGCGCACTCTGCTAAAATCTCTTCTCGCTGTCCTCCTTCTAATTGAAACTCGTTCCAATTTCCTCCTTTCGACTTCCACATCCTTCTCGGGGCATATGTGACTTCCATTTCCCATTTTATGCAGAAATCCATACCTAAGATCATCTCATGTCCCAGGTCCGGTACTGCTTTGAAGATATGGTTGTCACTAACCCCTCCTACATCCAAGTTCACCCTCAGGTCTCCTACTGGATTAGACGCGCTACCTAGTGGTGTTTTAATGGCCAAGTTGGATGGGATGAGCCTGTCCCGAAATCTCTCGGTTATCTTAGATCCAACTATCGAGATTGTCGCTCCGAGATCCAAGAGGGCTCGATACCTCTCTCCACCTAGTGTCACGCATAGGTATTGGCGATTATCCGCCTGGAGGCCTGCCACTGGCGCGTTCGGGTCGTCCGCGGTCTGGGGTTTTGCTGAGCTTGACTCAGCTTTCCCCCCTCCCTGGACTTGGAGTGGCGATGAGCACCTCGTGTGCGATTCGCCAGGCTCAACGTCCATAGACGATGGAGGCGCTGGACGCTTCCCGTACAAGTATGCGACAGCTTGTCCGATACTGAGTCCTCTGTGTTGGGTCCTCTTGGGCATGCAGGGTAACATCTTCTTCAGGGGCTGGGGTGTTGACTTCGCGGGGATAGGGGTTTGGGGATACTCTTCTTCTTGGGGAATCTTCTCTTCCTTCACAACACTTGATCCCAGGGAAATTACGTTGCCAATGTTACATCGTTTTTCTTCCCTGAGGATCTGTTGCTTCAGGTCCTCTTCTTCCTGCGTACCTCCTTCCCATGGGGAATTGGGAAAATTGTACTCTAAAACGGCCGGCCTCCCTCCTTTGTGAGGTGGCGTGCTGTGAGAGTAACAATTCTCCATTTCTTCATCTACTTCGTATTCTTCCTCTTCGGATTCGTCCGACAGGTTCAACGCTTGTGCGATTAATGGGTTCCATGACTCCTTGGGTACGAACAATCGCGTGTTCCTTTCCTCGGATTCTTTGAATTTGTCCTTTTTAACCAGCGTGATCCCTTTGTCGTCCTCTATCATTTTTATCATCGTTTTAATCTGCAACTTCTCGACTTTCTCCATCCTATTCTTCTCTTCTACCTGGGTTTCTAAGTTTAAGGGGATTAGGGGTTTTGGGAACTCGTAACATCTCTCTTCTTCTATCAACGGGTCTGGGGGTTTAGGGAACTCGTAACTTCTTTCTTCTTCTATTAAGGGGGCTGGGGGTTTAGGGGACTCGTAACTTCTCTCTTCTTCTATAAAGGGGGCTGGGGGTTTTGGGAACTCGTGCGCGGGGTCTCGTGCGCTGGAAAAATTCTTCTTCTCTTCGGGGATGACTCCAAGGGGTGGGAGCTTTATACTCATTAGTGGACGCAGTTGTGAATTCACTGTTGTCCCTGTCCATTCCTTGGAATTGCCCCCTGATTTGGGAATTGAGACATGAGGGGAGGCAATTGGGCTGCTTGCCCCCCCTGCTGCCCGTTTCCCAACATCTTGGCAATTGGGGCACAACGGATGCACTGAAAAAAGGTAACCCCTTCTGTGCCACACACCTGACACGCTATGCCCTGCTTAACATTCCTCGGGCATTCACGTGATCGGTGTCCGAATTCTCCGCATGTAAAACATTTTGTGCGCGGACAATTGGAGGCTCTGTGCCCTACATTACCGCATGTAAAGCATGCTCCAATGTATCCTGGCACCTTGCCACCTTGCTGCGGTTGTTCGTTTGACTGTTGTCTTTGAAATGTTCGCTGCACTGGTGGAGGTGCTGCTGCCACTGCTGCATACTGCATGGGAGTACTCGTGGGCGCTGGGATCACTACCTGCGCAGCGGGGGTTTGGCTCGCTGCTGCTGCAACTTCTTGAGCCTCACCTCCATTCCCGTTATTACCCTTATCTTGCGTTGTTTTTCTTTTCTTCGGGGCATTCTTCTGGGTCTACTTCTTCTCTTCCTCTACTGCCGCAACCTTCTCCGTCTTCTTAGGGGGAATAAACGCACCTCCTGGGACTGACGACTTTTCAGGGGGCGGTGGTGGTCTAAATCGGGCTATATTTTCCTTTTCTTTCTCGTAAATCCTGCCTAAGGCGTGGATGTCTGAGAAATCATCGAAAACATAATCCCTAAATCGGATCTGGTAGTCAGGGCGTAAGTTTTTCAGCGCTATGCTGACCTGTTCTCTTCTGGAGGGAGGACGTCTACAGAGGTGAAAGATGGATTTTAATGCTGTTATAAACGCGGCGATTCCCTCTCCTTCGCCCTGCGTTCTCGCACGTGCATCCATCAAGATGTCCTCATCCGCCCGCTCCACCATATACTGGTGTTTGAATTCCCTCCTGAATTCTCTCCAGGTTCTTATGTCCCTTTTCACCGTCCTAAACCACTGGCACGCCTTCTCCGTCAAGGTGCACGGGATTGCTCGCAGCATTCCTTCGTCTGATAGCCGGTGGCTGTCCTTACAGTCTTCCAGCTTTAATAAATACTCTTCCGCTGCTCCGTGGCCTTCGCCGTTATACGTGATTCGCCACGTTTGGAACAGTTTGGAGATCTTCATATCTAGACTGGCGTCGCGTCTTCTCCCGTCACCATGCCGTCCGTGTCCTCTCTCATCACTCCTGCTTCTCCTCCTATCACGCCTGTCTCTATCATATCTTCGTTCATCATCTCTACTATCTGCTCGTACTCTAAATCTTCTCTACAACCTCAATCTGGGACTTCTCTCTCTACTTCCATGGGAGCTCCTACTACAACTTCTGCGGGACAATCGGGACCTAATATCTTCACTCGCATCTCTACTGTGACTTCTTCGCTCTCGATCACTTCGTCTACTTCCTCTCGAATCTCTACTCCGACTTCTCTGGGATTCGCGATAGCTTCTCCTACTTCCTCTCGAATCTCTGCTACGACTTCTCTGGGATTCGCGATAGCTTCTCCTACTTCCTCTCGAATCTCTACTCCGACTTCTGTGGGGTTCGTGATGGCTTCTCCTACTTCCTCTCGAATCTCTACTCCGACTTCTGTGGGGTTCGCGATGGCTTCTCCTACTTCCTCTCGAATCTCTGCTACGACTTCTCTTGGGGGACTGTCGGGTAATTCTTCTTTCATCACGAACATCTTTACTTCTTCTTCTGGGGGAATTATGGGGATCTCTTCTCACATCTCTTCTATCTTCTCTGCTTCTACTTCTGGCTCTTGTCAGCCTATTTTCTTTTTCATTTTTCGCCGTGTTCTTATCACCGTGTTTCTCTACTTTTCTTCTGGGTTGGGGATCTACTTCTTCTTTGTCTAGTGCAGGGTTTGTCGCGGGGTTGTTCGCGAGGATTATCGCGGGGATTGACAATTGCTCGCGGGGTACGCGGGGTGAAGGGGAATGCTGAGGGTTGGTTTTCTGTGGGTCGCGGGGTTCTAGGGGGCCTAACGTCTCTAGCTCGTTTCTTCTTCCGTTTGTTTTTTCAGACTCCTTAACCGTTCGCTTGGGTACTGCTCCTCCTTGCTGATTCACCCTCAGACTGACTGTGGTTGCTGGCTGTTGGATTAATTCTTCCATTTCTATGGATAATCCACTTGTCGATACTTGATCAGCATAGTCCAACTGCGGTGTCGGTGGCGTCGGCACATTTTCCACTAGATGGCTAGGTCGATGTCTACTTTCTTCGAATTGAAACCTTGCCGTACTATGTCCCATACTTCTTCGACTTGGCCAAGCAATTGGAATAGGTGTTGGTATGTCAAATGGCCATTCCCGAATTCCTGATGCCAAACTCGTCGTCGTCCTTGGGGCTGTCGGCTGGATATGCGCTTGTGCTGCACCGCTTGTTGTAACTATCGTGCTGGTCGTCGTCATCGTTGTAGCTACCATAGTCGGTACTGTGGGGTTAATCTGTACCCTTTGCAGTCTCTCCTCCAATTCGGTATTTGTTTTCGGTCCCATCGCTCCTTCTTCTTCGCTCTCTGCATCCTCCTCAACCTCTTCTTCTTCTACTTCATCATTTTCTATATTCCACGGGACATCTTTAATCTTCATTTCCTCCCTGCATTTTGCTCTCAACAATCTGTCTCTTAACGTCGTCGTCGATCCTTCTATATTTAATCCTGCGTGAACTAACTCTCTAATCAAGGGCGCGGGTCGTAATTGACTAATCCGTCTATATTCTCTTTTAATCTCGTCATTTCCCCTTACGTTCTTCTTCACCCATTTTGCGCAAATACTAGTCGACGCGTCAATATCCATTTCGCGGGGCGCGGGAATACCACTCGTTGGGATATGTAACCGCAAGACTCCGGAGTCTTGAAACCGAGTTTTTGAATCCGTGGGAGCACGCGAATTACTGAAGGCCAACTGATAGTATTTCAACTGCGTCACGTAGCGAAGAGTGGAGATTCTCAGCGGTGTCGGTTGCCCTTCGCCAATTTTGACGGATAAATTTAATTAAGAATAAATAAATTGAGAAATCTGGCGATTACCGTATTTAATCTTCCTAAAATAAAGGAGAAAAAAAAACAAAATAATTCGCCTTCAATCTTCTTAATTTAATCCTAAATCTTCCTGAAAAAAATGACAAAAGGGAGAAAAATGAACAATAATTTGTATTTTCCTACTGGCAACCGACGACCTGTATGCGCTGGGTTTTATAATTGTAAGCTTTCCAAGGCAGGCCGAATCCAAATTTAAAAATCGGGCCGCCCGGGCAACCTCACAATAAATACAAAAATAAATAAAATTTTAATAAATAAAATAATATAGATTTTTAGAAATGCCACACTCGCTTACTCAAATGGGCGTTCTGGGGCGATACACGGGGTTATACGCGGGGAAAAAATTTTGGGGATCTTCTTTTCTCCATAAAAAATCTTCCAACAGAGGGAATTTCAAATAGCTAATTTTCCTTGATTCTGTGGGTGGAAATCTGCCAATTTCCGTTGAAAATCCAATTTCTATAATTTTCCGGAAAATTGTCTATAGAAAATTTTTCCACAGAAGAAAACTCGAAATTCTACTTTTCCCTCGTCCTCTGAGTTGTCCTGGATCTAATTCTTCCTCAATCTCAACTTTGAATTTTTGTTCCGGAAAATGACTATGAAAATTTTTCCCACAATTAGAAATTCGAAAATCCTATTTTTTCAGCGTTGTTAGACCTTCTTCTGTTGAAATCCGTCGAAAACTGAATTTTCAAAATTTTCACTGAAACGAAGAAAATTTTCTACAACACACAACAGAATTTACAAAAATTGTACGCGGGAGATTTTCTGCAATTTTCCTGGTCGACACTTCCAAATTTTCTGAAAGGGAAAAAAAAACCAAAACAGGACAACACACAAATTCTCACTTCTTAACCTATAAAATCGAACATGGGATAAATCGACACGTGGCAAAAAAAAAAAATTTTCGGCTTCCAAGATGGCAGCGCGTCGTCTCGGCAGCGTGGTCTGGGAGCTATGGTTGGGCGCCACTTTGTGATAGGGAAAATGGTGGAGGCCGGGGTTTGCACCTCTCTCCCTATCACAAAGGGGAAAACGGGTTACTTGGGGTGCGTTCCCCCGTTCCGCTTCGCCCTTTTCCCTTTTTAAACGCCTTTACACACACTTATTACTATTACCACTACACGCACTAATGGCTTTCCGCTTGGCTGCTGCTCCACTCTTTCCGCTCCACTACCTATAACCTAAAAGGGGATCCTCCACGTTGCCTACCACCTCTTAATTTTGTTGAGCGCCAGGCGCCGTATAGACGCCAACGGATCACGAACTCCTCGCTCCGGATGAGATTTCTGATTCCCAGGGTTGGGGGTCCTCCCGAGACTACCACGTTCACGCACGCATGTACGTGGCGTTTGCTGCACGCTCCGTTGACGACGCGGATTCAGCTGCTCACTCGAGACAGCCGGTGCACTTGCGAAGTTGTTGAGAATCAGCTTCAACCCACCACCTTACAACACACTCAACACTTAGAAATCAAACTCGAACACTTGTGAATTTTATCTAAATCATATATTGCCTCCTGGCGTAGGGGAATACACTTGTTGGGGGATGTGTGTGTGCGCGGCGCGGGTCACGTTCGCGGGACTTTCGGAGGGGAATTTACAATTTTGAGGGAGAAATAACCCAATGAGGGTGTGCGCGGGGCTCACCGTCTCAAAAATAAACTATCTCGTCCTAACTAAATACTCCTCGGCTACTACTCCTCACGACTCGCTAACTCAAAGAAAAACTCTCGAAAATGGCGTCCGGCTGCAATGCAAGCTTTCGGCTGAATTTACGTCCGATCGCTACATGAGTTTTCGGCTGAATCGTACGTCCGATCGCTACACGAGTTTTCGGCTGAATCGTACGTCCGATCGCTACACGAGTTTTCGGCTGAATGGCGTAGCGTCGCGGCGACGAACACTTCCGTGACGCCAGCCCTTACTCCCTCTCACTCGCTCTCGCATTCTCCCTATACTCTCTCTCTCTCAAGGGTCGCCTCGTCGACTCGTTTCCGCCCGCACCGACGATACGAGCGACGATTGGCTGCGCGACGTCAGCGCAGCCACTCAAAAATCGTTCAGCGCCAGCGCGAGCGCGAGTTAAAATCGAGCGCGGCGCTACGTATTTTTCGCGCGAACGTTGGCCGCCTGCTCGACTCGCCGAGCTCGTCGAGCAGCGCCAGTGACGTCACGCGCGTAGTCGGCCGCTCTCTTTCGCTCCATGCTTCGCCGATCTTCCCTCTCTCTCGCACACCTCGTTCTCTCTCTCGCGCTGATACGCGCGCGCCACCTCGACTCGCGCGCCGACTCGCCTACTCGCTCCGTCTCTCTCGCACCTACACGTGCGCGCCGCCTCGACTCGCGCGCCAACTCGTGTACGCGCGCTTTCTCTCTCGCACTCGTACGCATGGTCCGCGCTCGACCACGTGCTGCGCGCGGACCGAGTGTATGCTTCCCCAGGTGCGCGGCGCACCCTGGGGGAGTCGCGGCGCGTCGTTGTAGTCGCGGGTGTTGTGTGTGTCAGTGTGCGTGTATGTGTTTGTGTGGGGATGTCGCCAGGGCGGCGTTCGCGTCGTCGGTGATAGCCATCATGGCGGCGCCGGTCAGCTGGTCCTCGTGGCCTCGCCGCGTCGTCAAGCCGTCGCCGTCGCCTCGTCGCCAGCCGTCGCGATACGCCTCGTCAGCTGCTCCGCTCCGTCGGCTATGTCTTGGTGCGGCCGCCTCCCTGCGGCGCGGCCTCGACGAAGTCCCGGCGCCTGGCTAGGCTCAGGCGGCATCCTCGCACGTGCTCTCTCTCTCTCGCACGCATGGCTGGCAGGTGCGGTGGCGCGTCGTCCGCTCCACGCCTGTCACTTTGGTGGGCCTACAGTGTGCAGAGAAGCTCGACGTTAAATAATTTATTTAACGTCGACGCCTTCTCAGCCCTTGAGACCCTCCGAGAGAGAGAGCCGAATCACTCACGCGTTAAGACGTGCAAATGCAACGTCACACTCTTGTCAAGTAATTGTTTGTACAAAATTCCAACTGTAAGCTTTCCTTGTTCATTTCTATATACGATGGGTCCATGGGAGAATAATTTTGAGCATATAAGTATCTAGAGTAAAGAAACTCACTTGACAAGTTATAATAGGGAATACATAAGAATCGAAGGGAAAATACAATGTGTACAAGACAAATAATTGTAAGCGCATAAAGATATTCACTCACAGAAGAATATTTTCTCTTAATTTTCTTTTCTCAAGATATTTAGAGATACAATGATTTTCTCCTATTGTCCCATCTGTGATAGGGAAAATGGTGGAGGCCGGCGTTTTACACCTCCCTCCCAGTCACAAATGGGAAAACGGGTTACTTGGGGTGCGTTCCCCCGTTCCGCTTCGCCCTTTTCCCTTTTTGACGCCTTCACACACGACTACTACTACTACCCGCACTAAGGGCTTTCCGCTTGGCTGCTGCTCCACTCTTTCCGCTCCACTACCTATAACCTAAAAGGGGATCCTCCACGTTGCCTACCACCTCTTAATTTTGTTGAGCGCCAGGCGCCGTATAGACGCCACCGGATCACGAACTCCTCGCTCCGGTTGAGATTTCTGTTTCCCAGGGTTGGGGGTCCTCCCGAGACTACCACGTTCACGCACGCATGTACATGGCGTTTGCTGCACGCTCCGTTGACGACGCGGATTCAGCTGCTCACTCGAGACAGCCGGTGCACTTGCGAAGTTGTTGAGAATCAGCTTCAACCCACCACCTTACAACACACTCAACACTTAGAAATCAAACTCGAACACTTGTGAATTTTATCTAAATCATATATTGCCTCCTGGCGTAGGGGAATACACTTGTTGGGGGATGTGTGTGTGCGCGGCGCGGGTCACGTTCGCGGGACTTTCGGAGGGGAATTTACAATTTTGAGGGAGAAATAACCCAATGAGGGTGTGCGCGGGGCTCACCGTCTCAAAAATAAACTCTCTCGTCCTAACTAAATTCTCCTCGGCTACTACTCCTCACGACTCGCTAACTCAAAGAAAAACTCTCGAAAATTGCGTCCGGCTGCAATGCAAGCTTTCGGCTGAATGGCGTAGCGTCGCGGCGACGAACACTTCCGCGACGCCAGCCCTTTATCCCTCTCACTCTCTCTCGCCTATTCCCTATTCTCTTTCTCTCTCAAGGGTCGCCTCGTCGACTCGTTTCCGCCCGCACCGACGATACGAGCGACGATTGGCTGCGCGACGTCAGCGCAGCCACTCAAAAATCGTTCAGCGCCAGCGCGAGCGCGAGTTAAAATCAAGCGCGGCGCTACGTAATTTTCGCGCGAACGTTGGCCGCCTGCTCGACTCGCCGAATAACCCAATGAGGGTGTGCGCGGGGCTCACCGTCTCAAAAATAATCTATCTCGTCCTAACTAAATTCTCCTCGGCTACTACTCCTCACGACTCGCTAACTCAAAGAAAAACTCTCGAAAATGGCGTCCGGCTGCAATGCAAGCTTTCGGCTGAATTTACGTCCGATCGCTACATGAGTTTTTGGCTGAATCGTACGTCCAATCGCTACACGAGTTTTCGGCTGAATCGTACGTCCGATCGCTACACGAGTTTTCGGCTGAATAGCGTAGCGTCGCGGCGACGAACACTTCCGTGACGCCAGCCCTTACTCCCTCTCACTCGCTCTCGCATTCTCCCTATACTCTCTCTCTCAAGGGTCCCCTCGTCGACTCGTTTCCGCCCGCACCGACGATACGAGCGACGATTGGCTGCGCGACGTCAGCGCAGCCACTCAAAAATCGTTCAGCCCCAGCGCGAGCGCGAGTTAAAATCGAGCGCGGCGCTACGTATTTTTCGCGCGAACGTTGGCCGCCTGCTCGACTCGCCGAGCTCGTCGAGCAGCGCCAGTGACGTCACGCGCGTAGTCGGCCGCTCTCTTTCGCTCCATGCTTCGCCGATCTTCCCTCTCTCTCGCACACCTCGTTCTCTCTCTCTCGCTGATACGCGCGCGCCACCTCGACTCGCGCGCCGACTCGCCTACTCGCTCCGTCTCTCTCGCACCTCCACGTGCGCGCCGCCTCGACTCGCGCGCCAACTCGTGTACGCGCGCTTTCTCTCTCGCACTCGTACGCATGGTCCGCGCTCGACCACGTGCTGCGCGCGGACCGAGTGTATGCTTCCCCAGGTGCGCGGCGCACCCTGGGGGAGTCGCGGCGCGTCGTTGTAGTCGCGGGTGTTGTGTGTGTCTGTGTGCGTGTGTGTGTATGTGTGGGGATGTCGCCAGGGCGGCGTTCGCGTCGCCGGTGGTCAGCATCATGGCGGCGCCGAGCAGCTGGCCTCCTTCGTCTCGCCTTGCCGACAAGCCATCTCCGCCGCGTCGTCTTCAACCGTCCAGCTGCGCGCCGTCGGCTATGTCTTGGTGCGGCCGCCTCCCTGCGGCGCGGCCTCGACGAAGTCCCGGCGGCCTGGCTAGGCTCAGGCGGCATCCTCGCACGTGCTCTCTCTCTCTCGCACGCATGGCTGGCAGGTGCGGTGGCGCGTCGTCCGCTCCACACCTGTCACTTTGGTGGGCCTACAGTGTGCAGAGAAGCTCGACGTTAAATAATTTATTTAACGTCGACGCCTTCTCAGCCCTTGAGACCCTCCGAGAGAGAGAGCCGAATCACTCACGCGTTAAGACGTGCAAATGCAACGTCACACATCATATAAAGAAACGAACAAGAAAGTCTTCAATTAGTATTCTGTAAAAAAAGTTACTCGATATGCTATAAAAGGGAATTCAAGACACAAAGAAAGAAACTGGATTGACTGGTGTAAATATTTTTATCACCTGGACCCTTTGTATAAAGAAATCTACAAGAATAATCTTAATTTTGTATTCCGTACAAAAAATTAGTAAATCTTAAAAAAATTGTCACTGGTCAATATAATTTCTTTTTTTTGAGTCTTGTATTCCCTCTTATAGCTTGTCAAGTGATTTTTTTTTACAAAATACTAACTGACTTTCCTATTGATTTCTTTAGCTGATGGTCCCATTAGAGAACATTTTTGAAAGTATAAATATCTGGAGAAAAGAAGGTCACATGCTAAGATGTAAAGGGGAATACAAGACTCAAAAAAAAGAAATTATATTGACCGGTGTCAATATTTTTATTATTTGCTAATTTTTGTACGGAATACAAAATTAAGATTATCCTTGTTGGTTTCTTTATACGAAGGGTCCAGATGATAAAAATATTTACACCGGTCAATCCAATTTGGATCAATCTGGAATTTCCACCTGGAATTTCCACCTGGAATTTCCACCTGGAATTTCCATCTGGAATTTCCACCTGGAATTTCCATCTGGAATTTCCATCTGGAAAATCCAACTGGATATCCAATAAATCCACCTAGATTGATTCGAAATCAAGATATAAATTGCACCTGCATTCCCCAGAAATCCAACTGGATAAATTCAACCAAGGTTCCCCAGAAATCCAGCTGGAATTTCCAGCTGGAAATTCAGGTGGAAAATCCAGCTGGAAATCCAGCTGGAATCCAGTCCATGCATGGATTTCCAGCTGGAAAATCCATCTGGATTTCCAGCTGGATTTTCCACCTGGATTTCTAGCTGGATATTTTCAACAGGGAAGGATCAAAGGGTTATGTTTTCAGATAGCCAATTAACGGTTTCAGACGTACTTTTAATGTTACAAGCTTTTAACATTAAATTTGGAGCAACTAGGGAAATGCAAAATGATCTTCTCGATTTAGTAAAATTATTAGCTGGTCCTAAATTTGAAACGTGGAATTATAGCTCATACCTTTTATCAAAATCAACAGCACCTCCAAAAGATAAAATGAGAAAACACTATTACTGCTCTAAATGTAATGTTTTATTAAAAGAAACCTTACTTACGGATAAGCAGAAGTATTCAGTGAATTGTCCCACATGCAAAGAAAATTTTAAAATTACAAACAATTTTTCTAATTATTTTATATCCCTAGATGTCAAATACCAACTTGAAAAATTATTAAATAAAAAAACAATTCAGGACTCTTTAATTAATTACACTGATAAAATAAAAAATAAAAGAACAAGTATTATAAGTGATGTTTTTGATTCTGAATCATATAAAAAAAAAAATTTGGAATCCAGTATTTTGACTTATAATTTTAATACGGATGGAGCTCAATTATTTAAAAGTGCTAAAAAGGCCTTATGGCCTTTGCAAATGCACCTCAATTGTTTGTCAGGCAAAATTAGATTTAAAAATCCAATTATTATAGCGTTATGGGAAACTGAAAAAGAACCTACACCAGATTTCATGAATCTATATTTATCAATGTTATTAAAGGTGAACAATCAATTGGCTAAAGGGATACAATTTACAGACTATCGCACCAACAGCAAGTGTGTTATAAAATTGGTACCTTTCTGTGGAGCAGTAGATAGCGTCGCTAGACCTATAATGCAAAGTAGAATCCAGTTCAATGGTTATTACGGCTGTAGTTATTGTTATCAGCGAGGAGAATATTATCGCGGATCTGAATGCGTTATCCGATGGTTCCAAATGATCCTGACATAAGAAGTCATGAGAGTCATGTAAACGATATAAATAATATATCACAGACAGAAAAATCCTCGTTCCACGGAGTCAAAGGCAAATCAGTGTTACTTGGAATAGAAAATTTCGATATTGTTTGGAATCTTCCTCCCGATTATATGCATGGTGCTTTATTGGGTGTAACTAAGCAATTATATTATATTTGGAATAGATTCCTTACAAAAAACGATTACACAATTATAAAAAAAGAATGTCCAGTATAATATTATGTCGCGATTTTCGAAGGACTCTACGCCCGTTGCAATATGTTGGCAAATACAAAGCGTTAGAATGGAAAATTTGGCTGCTATATGTAAGTGTTCCCTGCTTACACGGTTTACTGCAAGAAAAGTTGTTTATTTCCTATTTATTATTTGTAAATAGTATTTTTACTTTACTGAAAGAGTTTATTACCGATGAAGAAATTAATAACTGTGAGTACGATCTTATAAAATTTGTTGGTGAATGTGAAATCTACTATGGCAAAGAATTTTTAACTTACAATGTACATACTTTGCTTCATTACTGTAAAGCAGTACGTAAAACTGGTCCGCTGTGGGCTAATTCAGCCTTTCCTTTTGAGAGCGCCATTCATGAATTTCTTGTGCAAATCAATGCTCCAAATGGATCGCTTAAACAAATTGCTGACAAATGGATGAGGAAGAGTAAATTTAAATCCTACATTGAAAAAAATACATTGAATTCTGAAACTTCTTTAAAGTATAGCAAATCGCTATTTGAAACCCGATTGCCACTACAAAAGTGTACTCAAGAACATGATTTTACTTTTCTAGGCACTGCAAAAGAAAATCGTGTAGTAGAACAATTTATGCGTAAATATTTTCAAAATCATACATTACAGGCCATTGTTTTTGAAAAGTATATTTATAAATCATTTTTATACAATTCTATAAATTATAAGAGAGTATCAAAAACCAATGACTCTGTAGTCGAATTATTTTCTGAAAAAATTATACAAATTAAATACTTTGTAAAAGTAGCTGCAAAATGTTACGTTTATGGCACTGAATGGATAATCGGACGCAATGAATTTAATGGACCAAATAAATGTCCAACAGTTTCCCATTTATTTAAAGTTATACAAAAAAAATCTGATTTCGTTATCCATGAAATTCAAGAAATTAAACGGAAATCTATTGTGATAGACAATGGCCAAACAATTTATGTATCATTTCTTTCAAATAGTATTGAAACTCATTAAATCAAAAAAGGTATATTAATTAACATCAAAATTTTTGTTATTGTCTAGTAGCCCTAAAATACCACCTTTCGCTTCGGGCAGGAAGAACTCGTAAAAATACGCATTAAAATACGTAAAAATACGTAAAAATTTGTATTCGGAGAAATAGTATACGTCCATGGGAACTAAAGAAGAATGCCTCAAATCGCACCATTATTGCCAATTTTCATGCCATTTGGGACCATTCTTACTTTACCTCCCTCGGTATGTAATATACTATTATGCGCTACCGAACTACCATAAATGCTTACAATAGCATGTATTTGCTATCAGAGCAAAAAACAAAGTAAAATTCTGCTACATTAAATACAAAAACATTATCATACAGGACGCAAAAATAAATATCTAAAATTTTTTTTAAATTTGTATGATAGCCTAAGTTAATCCTCGTCCCTTTAAAAAATGGCATGAAGTGTTTTTACGAATTCAGAAACAAATTTAAAAAAGTGCATTCTTATACATTTGATGTTAACATGAAATTGTCTGAAAAAATCAACTATCAAAGCTTTTTATAGACAGAAAAAACCTTGAATTGAGCTCCTAATGTAATAGAAAATTATTAACCAAACAATTTTCTCCGCACGTTACTTACTATAAAGACTGAATGCAATTATGCTATTGTAATTCCTATTTAATTATTTTAGGTAAACAAAGAATCGCCCGAAAGTCCTGAGTCCTTGAAACTGATTAGTACTAAAGAAATTAAAAAAGAAATGTTAGAACTTAATGACATGCAAGATAAGAAACAAAATAAAGAAAACGCAAATCAGATTAAAAGAAAAGAAAAGAAAAAAAAAGAATGTAATAAAAAAGAAAAAAGAAAAGGATTTGTTAAAGAAAAATAAAAATAAATCTAGTGCTACTCAATCAAACTCAGAAGTTGTGAAAGAAGAAAAGAAAAAAAGAAAAAATAAATCCAAAACAGCAGACACGAATTTGAATGATATTTTAAATATCAAATACAGTAACTCTGAATTACAAATAGAAGAACTGAAAACTGACAATAATATTTTAACAGTTGCGAGTGAGCAAGAAATACTAAAGTCAGATCTATATAAACAGGTACATTTTATTAAAATGAGTAACATTTCTTACGCGCATAGGTAAATGGTACATTTGTATGACTAATGATCTTTAATGTAAAATAAATTATTTATTAGAACAATCAAGATGCACCGATAAATAAAATAGAGATAGGGAAAGAAGATGATATCGTTGATAATGATAAAATAAATCAAGCATCACTATTAATTGATCCCTTAATTGAATCTGATAAGGTCGAATCTTGCGTTGAACCTAGTGGAAGGAACATAATGGAAAATTCGCTGGTAAAAATGTTAAATTATTTTAAAATAGAAACTGATCTAAAAAGTTAATATAATATTAACTACTAGCTAATAGATAATAGCATATTAGCTAATAACACTTTTGATACCAAATAAAACAATTAAGTTTTAAAATTTTATTCTTTAATTTCTATCTACATAAAATTTAAAGGTTAAAATTTGATAGATTTATTGATTAAATATTTCCAAACAATTATTTTTCAGGATGTTATAAATAAAGATGACACTGAAAAAATTATCATAGCAAGTAGTGACCTTCTTCAAAATAATAGTAGCATAAACAAAACAAATTTATATAAAGAAGAAAAAAACAAGAAACGTAAAGCAAAAATTTCAAAAAATAAAACGGATATAAAAAAATTAAAAAACGATTTAAAAGAAGCGTTTCAAAAAATATTCAATTACGAGGCGACTCTTGGAGAAAAAAATTTGGAAATAAACAAATTAACTAATTTAAATTTTAATCTACAATTTAAAATTCTAGATAAAGTTGACGATTACGGTAATTTATTATTTTTGGCATAAATCACCTTTAAAAAGATAAAAAAAACGTTTCAATTTACTGGTAAAAAATAGAAGTGTGAACATGTGTATAATAAAATATATTATTTCAGCTAAAAAGGAGATCAATCCATTTGAAAATATTATAAAATCTGATGCATCCGTTGGAAGTATCCGATCAGAGGATGAAATGGTCAGCTATAACCTAATATAAAATTTTTTAAATTAACCATTTCACGTTAGATTATAATTTTTTCCTCTAATCAGTTGAAAAGTCCACTTTATAGACCTCCGTAGAGAGAGTAAAAACAATTTTTTTAATATCAAATACTCCCCATACATTACTTTACTCGTCGTAGACTTGCTTTACTTGCAGTACAGTTACTTTACTCCTTGTACACTCAAGTAATTTGACTGAATTTAATTAAATTTTATAAAGTGGATTAAGTTAAAGTTATACATAGTGGCCTTTCGTAAATGATTAGAGTAAAATATATTGTATGATTATATACATACATATAAACATTTTTTTTCTTAGATCTATTGTGGAAACAATATTTGGATTCCCAATTTAGACTACCAAAATGCCATAAATAAGTTGACAGGTAAAAAAAGTGATTTTTCACTTTTTGTAAAAGAAATGGCCGTATCAATAATAGGACTGGCTGAATTAAAAAGGTGCAGTGTCACTGGCAGGAGATGTAATCGTACAAAAAATTTGGCAAAACCTAAAGTAGATTCTTGCCGTTTAGGTGCAGTCTATGGTAATTTCAGTTTAAACATATTATAATTACACATAAATAATATTATTCCTTAAGTCAAACTTTATATTTTTAGCCATTTTTAAGCATTTTTTATCTTCGGAAAAAAAGCTGGATCCGATTTTTGTTGACGTTGAATTAAAACATGTCGGCTCGTATATCTCACAAAAAATGAGCGATTTATGTCGAAAACCTCGAGCAGCTAACGAAAAAAAGGCATCAAAGCAGCCTAAAAAGAAAGGTAAATATTAAGTATCTTCAGCACGTTAAAAAATGAAGCATTCTGATTTTTTATTTTAGCAATATATAGAAATATCTAATTTTTCATCCAATGTATTTAACAAAAAATGCAGTTAAAAAAGTTCAATTCAATACTTATTTCATTAACTTATAAAATAATAGGGGGGGGGGGCGTAAATTGTGCATTCTGTTTTTCGCCCGCAGGACGTAGACTATGCACTTTACACGCCAAATTTGATATGTGTGAAATCTTCTCTTAAAAAAGTGATGACTGGATGTTATGAAGCCTCAAAAAGGTGAACTTGATTAGTTTGAAAGTATATGGCGAAATGGCGCTAAAATTCAAAATTTCTAACCTCAAAAATGTGCCCGGAATGAACAGTAAAGAAAGGAAATAGTTTTTGTTTTGAAGCATTTAAGTAATTCATGAATGAAATTGGTCGAATAATTTAGGAACGCATTTTCTTTTGACGCCAAAGTTCAATTCTTAAAGATTTGAGTTTTCCATTAAACAATTTAATGAAATAAGTACTGTATTAAACTTTTTTAAATGTAGTTTTTATTAATTAAATTTGTTGAAAAATTAAATATCGCTATGATATTATTTTAATTAAAAAATTAGAATGTATTATTTAGAAGAACAGGTTAGAAAAAACAGCGGAAAGAAAACATTGAGCGCGCTTCGCGCGCTGAATTTTGCTTGTAGAATAAAAAACACATTATACTGCACAAATAAACTGTATTACTCAATGCTAATATATAATTTTTAATCAGGAAAGGCCAGTACAAGCAAACAACTTGATATTGATGTTGAAACCGAAGAATCGTCCACTAGCAGTGACGAGGGAACTGAAGTATCAGAGGACACTTCCGACAGTAAGAAAGGCGCAGTAGAAGAGAATGAAAGTTCAGAAGAAGACAGCGAAGAAAATAGTGAAGATGAAACTTAAATATTAATTGAAAATGAACAATTTTGTCACATACATTTATTGTTTTAAATAACTTAAGTTTGTATTAAACTTTCAAATTCACAAAAGTTCATTCTTAATTGCATAAAGATAAATTTATTTACACTTATATTTGAGGGAAAAAAATGCACTTTTACAACTATAGAAATGTTTTTTGCCTAGCGGACGGGTTGTGCCAACTTTCATCTAGACGCGTATTGGCAAAGATTGCTATTTCTGCAAGGCAAAAACAATTATTTGCTATTCAGCTAGGCAAAAAATAGTATACGCACGACGGGAGTAAATAAAGAAAGCCTCGGCTTCGTGTCTGGTGACCATTTACTTTGATCTTAGACATTCTTTATTTTTCCTTTCTAGATACCAAACGTTTATAAGGGAAAAATTGTTAGTAGTAGTAATTGTTATCTTTTTAATATTTAATCATTAAGCTAAATTATTAAAAAATAAAATAATCTAAATAATAAACCTAAAAATAAGAATAGAAATTTACACCAGCGTTTTTACACTGTCGATTCTTTGCGACTTAAAAATGTTATAATTCAATTTAATTATTTTTCAATTAAATGATATTATGGCAAAAAGCAATACATATAATTTGATAAATTATTAAAACTGTTTTTTTTCCAAGTATAATTTTTCGTTTTTTCCTGAGTAATATTCCTTTTCTTAGATTATTTCATAAGCTAAGGGTAACCGTAACAAGCATTACGTTATTAGCGTAAAATGTCATACTTTTATTTCATGCAGTTCAAGTAGTCGAAAAATAATGATCGGTCAGACATGAAATGGTATGATTGCAGTATACTATACACTGATGCTACGAAAACCCATTGATTGAGTTTTCCCATAGATTGAGGTTGCTCTCATTAATTATCTTAAGCGCTAAGCTATGTTGTACTCACTGTTTAATATTACATTATTAATGTATATTTTAACATATTCTTAGATTAATTATACTTGGAAAAGTTGAGGAAAATACCTATTTGAAAATATACCCACAATTTAAAACTTTCGTAATACTTGTTTGTAATTTCTTAGTAAATCTGCATAAAATACAGAAATATAAAAATTCCAAGGAATTCCTGATAAAGAAAAATTATTAAATGCACCAATCCAATGGTTGAAAAAGATAATATCTGATAGAAATTAAAAAATAAACCATTAATAATTTTTTGTATAAATATCTTTATAAAGCCGTATAAAATACAAAAATCTAGAATTTCGTATAAAAACCAATTATTAAATGCATCGTTTCTACAATAATATCCAATAGACATTGAAAAATAAACATTCAATGCTTATTTATAATGTTTGTATTAAAAACCATAAAATAAAAAAATCTAAAATTCCGAGAAATTCCGTATAAAAACCAATTATCAAATCCACAGTCTCTATAGTTAAATACAATAATATCCAGTATATATTGAAAAATTAATATGTAATAATTATTTGCAATATCTTTATAAAACCGTATAAAATAGTAACACCATCCAGCCAATTAAATGTAGCTCGTGTAAAACCTAATAAAACTATACCCCTTTTACGATATACAGGGTGTTCAAAAATGAACTGGCACGACCAGTATACCCGTGTTCAGAATAAAATTCTAAGCACTTTTTCCCTTTTGGCATTTTTCGTAATTGTGGCTAATTATCGAGTTATGATCAATCAAAAACTTCGATAATTAGCCAATCAGCGCTCTAGCTGACGCTGGTAGGCGGGGTTTACTCGAGCAGCATGGGCCGCGCGGGGAGAGTCATGCGGGGATCATCGTCAAATCGAGCGCTGATTGGATAATTATATGTTTATGTTTATAGCAATTATGTAATAATAGGTTATTATTAAGAATTTAAATAAGCTTTATTGGTAGCAAGCGAATATGGGTATAAATTAAGAATTGTCACCTGAAATTAGTCCAAATTCGTATAATACTATAATTCGTACAATCGATGTTACAGATATCTGCAATGTTTTAAGTCGGTCTTATATATTAACCGAAGCCGTTACTGGTCACTTGCGAGTGGCGCGAGTTGCGAATTTTGCAGTGCGCCATCTGTAAACTAACATGGAATTTCAATTTTTCAATACTACGAACTTTTTTATTTTGCACTGCACCTCACGGCGTGGTCCGGTACTCGTACCGACATGAACCGATCATCAGACGCGGCTTGCTTGTGTTTTTTTTTTTTTTTTTAGTCACCTAACACTACACTCGCGCACGGCGATGTTCAACATCTTAGTTACTACAATCATAGTAAATATTCGTAGGCAACATCTACATATTTACTCAAGAATTTCTCATTTTTTACTATAGCTTATACAAAGTTTGATAAGCTGATATACCTTTATATAGAGATGATAGAATTTACTAAACTGTTTAGCAGTATATTTATATTCTTTATCTTAAAATTTAGAAAAAAAATTCATTAAAATTTAAAAATACTGTTGCCGGAAAAGGCAGCGTCTCCGAGGTCCTTGGAGGTGAGATTGTCGCCGGGATGCTCGTTGTCTTCTTCTTGATCTCCGGAGGGAGAGGGGTCCACCGTGGAAGCCTGAAGTTCTCGTGGATTGCGTCTACGATGGGTGAGGGGAGGACACAACACTGACCCCCTCACCTAGCCCTCTACGGGCCTAGAGTCTCAACTTCGTTAGAAGGAGACCCAGTGATCGAGATCACCGATGAGCTAGGCTCATGTGTTCCTGCAAGTTGGTTTTTTCTTTTTGGGATATATTGTGGCCCCCAGGCTCCGGGATGGAGCAGGGGCACTAAAAAAAAAATACAACCGGAGCAAGGGTTTGCTCCGGAGGTTTTGCCTAATTTAGGCGGGGAGTGCCGAGGAGGCGCTCAACCCGTCCTGTCGGCGGAGCCACTCCCTGGCGCCATCTGCTCCTTGTCATTCCTCGCCGCCTTGACCACCACGTTGGCGACGACCTTCGGCCTCTTCCTGGCTGGAGTTGCTGCCTTGCTACCGATGGGCCTCTTCACGGCCTGGAGAGGTGGCGGTACCAGCAGGTCCCTCAACTCCGTGTCTCTGTTGGTAATTTCCAACAGAGGGGAGGAGGATCTGCGGCTTCCGGGTGTCTCCAGCTGAACCGTCGGTGGAGGCTGGCGGTGCGGCTGGAGGCGTCGCCTGGGTTGTCGCCACTCTCCTGAAGGCGCAGGTCTCATCCAAAAATATCCGTACCTTGGTCAAAAGTAAGGAAGGATAGGGTGCACTAAATGAATAGGCAAAGGCTTTCGAAAGTTAAACTGCAGAGCAGGCTTTATTCTCGGAACCTCTGGTGGAATACACTGGAGGGGAGAGGCTAGCTCGCGGTTGCCAGGCCTCTCCTCGCGCCTCCTTATATGCCTTATGGACGTACATTTTGATGTTGGGTAGCGCGTCGCCGCCTAGCGGCGGTGGCGCGAAGCGCTGACTCGGTGGCATTTTTGAATTGCGTATATCGGGTTGGCGTGCTGCAGGGGCAGGCACGTCAGCGCAACAATTCCTCCCATTTTGAAGTCGCGTCTACGACTGGGGGCGATGGGTATTTAAAATTAACAATAATAATAATAATAAAATACGTAAATGCATTGCTTAAAGCTAATAATACTTAAAAATGTCTTTTTTGTGTTCTTAAAACTAATATTTATCATATTCTCAGTCTTTTATTTGGCTTGAGTAGGCACTATCACTAATCATTAAAAACACTTATTCACTATAGTTCACACTGCTTCTGGGTCGCAACTCGTATCGTTGTTGGAGTTCGACCACTTCCTTGGTTGGTCGGCATGTGCGCGGTGTCGGCGGCGCCTGCGCCTTTTTGTTGCTTCCTGGCGGACTGGATGGTTCGCTGCTGTCCCTGGGGCGTGGACGGCCTCCTGGTCGTCCATTTGTGTGTGGGTGGTGGAGGTTTCGGCCAAAATAGGTTGGTCGGGTGTCCGTTGCGGGACCGGAATGGGCCGTTCTGGTGCGGGTTGCTTGCTGCTTTGTGTGGCGGGGGGCTCGGCCGAAGTGGGTCGGTCGGGAACCTGTTGTGGAACCGGAATGGGCCGGTTATGAGCGGGTTTTAACTGTGTTGCGTGTAGCTTCACAGCCACGCCCTGGCGGTTGACGGAGTAGACCGTCGGGGTGAGGACTGCCAATACCGGAAATGGGCCTTCCCATTTTGGTGCGAACCCTGCGTGGAATCTGTCAGCGGCGCTGGAAAGGGGGTGTGTACGAATGTATATTTGCTCCCCTGCCTGGTAGGTTGGCTGGGGATTTTCATTGGTGGCGTTGTCAGTGAGTATGGCCTTGGGGTATCCCCAACGAGAAAAGACCTCTTCTTCGATGGCCCTCACCAAGTCCTTGGCGTTGGAGGTGGTTAGGGCGAATGCTTCGACCCACCTAGAGAAGAGGTCGGTGACGACGAGGATGAACCTCTTCCTGCGTCCACTGAGTGGGTAGGGCCCCATAAGGTCGGCTGCTACGGTTTCCCACGGTTTCTTTGGTCTGTGGGGGTAAACCCTCTGCTATGCTGGGTCGCATTTTTTGCGCAGGCGCAAAGGTGGCAAAGTCTCACGTAATCTCTGATAGTGCGCTGCATCCTTGGCCATCGATGATGCGTGCTGATGGCTCTGAGATTTTCATCGGCGCCTGGATGACCAGCGTGTTCCGAGTCGTGATACTCGTAGAGGATGCGTGCTTGCACAGAAGTGGGAACGGCGAGCTTCCATTCATCGTCGGCGTGGTCGCGCATCCAAAGACTTCCGTCCGAAACAATATGCTTGCTCATGAAGGTTTGTTCTGCCGGTGTGAGGTGATCTTTTCTCCTCAGGTCAAGGTATTTTCGTGCCAAGGCTGGGTACCTGTTGTCGCTCTGTTGTGCTACCCGAATTTCGTCAGCCAGGTAGTCCTGTCCTGTCTGGAGGATGACAGGCACTTCCTCAGCTTTTGCGGAAGCAAAGCTGGGAGGTATCAAGCGTTCCTGATCGTCTAATTCTTCGGAGTGCTCTGGTCCTGGTTGTCTGGAGAGAGCATCAGGGAGTTCGTTTTCTTTGCCTGGGCAGTGCTCCAATTTGAAACGAAACTCCTGTAACAGCAAAGCCCAGCGTGTCAGCTTGTCCCTGCTTTCCTTGAAGCGGTCTAACCAAGTGAGGATCTTGCTGTCGGTTCTCAGCGTGAATTCTCGGTCCTCTAGGTATGGTCGGAATTGTTTGATGCACCAGATGATGGCCAAGCATTCTTGCTCGTTGGCGTGGTATCTGGTTTCTGCCGGCTTGAACTTGGCGCTGGCGAAGCTGACTATGTCCCTGCCTCCATCAGCCCTTTCTTGATACAGAACGGCCCCCATTCCTCGGCTGCTTGCGTCGGTCTGGAGAATGAAGCGTCGCTCAGGGTCAGGTCTGGCCAAGTTGACAGGCTGAGAAATGGCCTTGATGGTGGCCTCAAAAGCATTTTGAGCGGCCTGAGTCCATCTAAAAGTTCTCTTGCCTTGGAGGAGGTCCGTTATTGCTGTCATCGTGAGGGCTAAATCGGGGATGTATTCTGTTAACCAGTTACACGCCCCGATGAAGCTCTGAAGTAGTTTTTTGTTGCTAGGAGGTGGAGTTCGGCATAGGGAGTCCACGTACTCCTTCCTGGCCTCGTTGCCTGTGGCAGTCACGCGAAAACTCAGGTAGTCCACGCTGGGAACCCCGAATTTGCATTTCTCGGGAGCAGCGGTTAACCCATGCATGGCCAGGCGTTCCAGGACCAGATTGATGTGCAGGAGGTGTTGTTGCTCGTCCTCGGAGTAAATGAATACGTCATCTACGTAGACCTCACAGAAGACGCCGATGTACCCGACGAGCACAACCTGGCTCATTAGCTCTTGGAATGTGCCTGTTGCTTCTGAGAGGCCAAAAGGCATCACCAGGAACTGGTATCTCCCTCCGGATGGCGTGGAGAAGCCCGTGTATTTTTTGGAGTTCTCCTGAAGGGGAATTTGCCAGAAGCCACTCTTAAGATCAATCGTGGAGAAGACACGTGAACGTCCTGGCGCTCGGATGGAGTCATTCATGCATGGGAGGTTCTGTGCCTTCTTCTCGGTGATACTCTTGAGTCTCCGGAAGTCCACGCAGAATCGGTAGTGTCCGACTTTTTCTTTGCCATTACTACGGGCGAGCAGTAGGGAGAGCTGGCCGGTTTGATGATGTTAGCGGCTAGCATCTCCTTTACGTGTTCCTCGATGGCTCGTTTTTTCTCTTCTGAGTAGCGGTAGCAAGGCAGACGGAAGGGTTGCTCTGTTGTTACTCTGATGATGTGCTTCACGGAGCGGGTGCGTGGCGGTTTCCCGTCGATGGGGAGGAAAATATTGGCATATTGCTTCACTAGTTGAGTGAATCTCTCTGCTTGTTCCTTCAGGAAGCCGTGTGTGAGCGTCGGGATGCTGGCTCCGGGGATGGCATATAGATTTTGCGTACGTCCCATGAAGAGTGTGGTGATTCGCTCAGTCCTGCCAATGCAGATGGCATCCCTGGTGAAGTCTATGATTGCTTCTTCTTCCCTCAACCAGGGCAATCCTAAGAGGAGATTTTCGCGAAGGCCTTCACCTACCAACACGCATATGTTGAAGGCCTTTCCTTGCACCAAGAAAGTGATGTTGGCCTTACCGCAGATGCCCATGGTCGCCTCGTTGGCGGCTAGGTTCGTAAAAGTTTGTGAAGGTTCTACGCTTACCTCCCTAGGCAGGGTTTCTTCGATAATGAAGTTGTGGCTTGCTGCACTGTCCACTACTGCCAGTACCTCCTTTCCTGCCAGGTTGATTCTGATCCTTGGAAGAAAGTTTTTGGTGTGAGTCACACTGTTTATTTCCGGCTCGCTGACTCTGGGACGGGGGTTGCCGGTGTTGCCTCCGCCTCTCTCCAGTTTTCCGGTAGTTGTCGTTCCTTGAGGACTGGGCAATCACGGTGGTAGTGGTGACCTGGACAATGCCAACATTTGGGAGGAGTCCTGGTCTCTGATTTAGCTGTGGTGTTCTTGGGTGCTGTCTCCTTTGGCTTTTTTGAGGCGGTCTGTTTTTCCTCTTCCTCGTCGCTTTCTATCTCTAGAGCCTTTGACAGAAGGTCTGAGAAATCGTTCAAGCGGTGTGCTCGCAGACTCTTCCTGATGGATGGTCGTAGAAGCGTCACCAGGGTGCTGATGCGTGCCGTCTCTGGTTCGCTGGGTGAAAGGCGTTGATAAAGCAGGTATTTCTGCTGTAGGAAGGGTCCTACTGGTTCCTTCTCTGCCTGTTTCTTCCAGTAGAGCTGAGCCACCAACGAGCTTTTGGTGCTGTCGCTGTCGAAACAATTGCGGAGGAGCTCCTGGTACCGGGACCACTCGACGCCCATCGTTTTGTAGCACTGCCACCACTTTTCGGCCGCACCTTTTAAACCTTTCTTGAGGGCTCGTACCCGCTGTCGCTCGGGAAGATCGTGTGCTCCTATGTATTCCTAGCACTGCTGTAAGTATGCCTCGAGGTCTTCGTGGTCCTCACCGTGGAACTCCGGCAAGGTAGGCCGGTGACCGAAGAGGGCCTGTGCGAAGGTTTCCCAGTTCTGCATGGTTGGAGTTATTGGGTGTGTCCCTGCATTATCTCCGGCTGGCGCCATAATGGTAACTGGTGGCACCTGGAGTGGTGGTGGAGGCGGAGGGATTGCTGCGTTTGGCTGCTCCTGGTTGAGCGGGCTTGCTGGTGGGTCAGCGCTGCCTGGTGCCGTTTCCTGGTTGAGAAGGTTCTCCTGCTGCATGTGGAGATTCCTTGCGACGTTTGTTGGTAGTTGGTGTGCTGAGGCTGAGCGAGTTCGTGGGCGATCTCGCTTCCTGGGTGACGGTGATGGTGATGGTCTGTAGGGCGCCACTGGGTATTTAAACACTCCCAGAAGTGTGTTGCCGCTCTGAGCCCTGCTGCGTGATCGCGTCGTCCTGGGCGTTGCAGGTGGAGTTCTGTTGATCGGCATCTGCTCGGTCGGTAGAGTCTCGTAGGTCCTCTGAGCTCCTACTCAGTCTTCCTGAAGAAAGGCCCCAAGTTGGGTGCCACTTGTTGCCGGAAAAGGCAGCGTCTCCGAGGTCCTTGGAGGTGAGATTGTCGCCGGAATGCTCGTTGTCCTCTTCTTGCTCTCCGGAGGGAGAGGGGTCCACCGTGGAAGCCTGAAGTTCTCGTGGATTGCGTCTACGATGGGTGAGGGGAGGACACAACACTGACCCCCTCACCTAGCCCTCTACGGGCCTAGAGTCTCAACTTCGTTAGAAGGAGACCCAGTGATCGAGATCACCGATGAGCTAGGCTCATGTGTTCCTGCAAGTTGGTTTTTTCTTTTTGGGATATATTGTGGCCCCCAGGCTCCGGGATGGAGCAGGGGCACTAAAAAAAAAATACAACCGGAGCAAGGGTTTGCTCCGGAGGTTTTGCCTAATTTAGGCGGGGAGTGCCGAGGAGGCGCTCAACCCGTCCTGTCGGCGGAGCCACTCCCTGGCGCCATCTGCTCCTTGTCATTCCTCGCCGCCTTGACCACCACGTTGGCGACGACCTTCGGCCTCTTCCTGGCTGGAGTTGCTGCCTTGCTACCGATGGGCCTCTTCACGGCCTGGAGAGGTGGCGGTACCAGCATGTCCCTCAACTCCGTGTCTCTGTTGGTAATTTCCAACAGAGGGGAGGAGGATCTGCGGCTTCCGGGTGTCCTCGGGCGCTCCAGCTGAACCGTCGGTGGAGGCTGCGGTGCGGCTGGAGACATCGCCTGGGTTGTCGCCACTCTCCTGAAGGCGGCGGGGCAGCCCACTTGGGTGGCCTTCTCCCAAACCTGCAGTGTTCGAGGAGATGTCTGGCAGCCGACGGTGGTCGAGGGTCCGCTGCTCCACTCCGTCTGGGTGAAGGCGTCGACTCCCTTGCGCTGCTCGACAGGCCTCCTGGAGCGGGAGCGAGAGCGAGGCGGCGATCGAGGACGAGAGCGGGCTCGAGATCGTCGGTCTTGGTGCTCGCTGTGGCGTCCTTGACTCCTCCTGTGGCTCTGGCTTCGGGAGTGGCGCCCGTGACGAGGGCGGGAGACAGAGCGTCTCATCCAAAAATATCCGTTCCTTGATCAAAAGTAAGGAAGGATAGGGTGCACTAAATGAATAGGCAAAGGTTTTCGAAAGGTAAACTGCAGAGCAGGCTTTATTCTCAGACCCTCTGGTGGAATACACTGGAGGGGAGAGGCTAGCTCGCGGTTGTCAGGCCTCTCCTCGCGCCTCCTTATATGCCTCATGGGCGTACATTTTGATGTTGGGTAGCGCGTCGCCGCCTAGCGGCGGTGGCGCGAAGCATTGACGCGGCGGCAATTTTGAATTGCGTATATCGGGTTGGCGTGCTGCAGGGGCAGGCACGTCAGCGCAACAATACATATTGCACTTTTTGCTTTTAAATTTTTACTATACGGAATATTAATATTTATTTATACGATCGCACTTTTTATTAAAGGGTATACTTAAATGTCGTCTAAATATATACTAATAATGCACATTAAAATATCAGAATACCTGTATAAAGCAAATTAGTCCGTCGAATAGTAGTCATTATACTAATTTTTAATGCAGTTATTCTAATTTTTAATGCAATTTATTTCTCCGTGTAGTAACGTGAAGACAAACTTGTATTATATTACTAAATTTTATTATATTGTATAGCAAATATTCAGACGCTTAAAAATTCTTATGCCATATACCAAATTTTTTTATACTTTATATTAAATTTATATATTAATTTATACGTGTACTATACCGCACAGCAAATTTTACTTTACCGCCGTACTCATTTTTACTTACACTATATTTGCGTCTTTTAACGGACTAAGTCTTCCTTTGTGTTATTATTGAGTACCGGAGAAACTTATTTTTATTGCTGATCATCACTTGTACACAATATTTTAAGGTTATTGTGTCTCTGAAAGACACCATTGCAATCGCAAATCTTTTTCTAAAGATCTAAAATTCTCTTATACAGTAATCACTAATTTTACGAGATGTCTACTAGCGGTATCGGTCAACCCTGCATATACGGAGAGGGATCCCACATATCATGAAATAATTATGAGAAAGATTCACAGAAAGGTTTGAATGAAACGTTGCTGAATCCTTTCCCGCAGCTTACTAATACCTTGCAATAACATTTCACAGAAATATTTCTTGAATCCTTTCAGGAACATATCAGAAAGGTTTCACTAAAAAATTATTATTAAAAACATAAAACCTTTCAAGAAAACAATGTAAAATCTTTCCAAAAATATTTCAGAAAATATTTCACGAAATGCTTGCAAGCACATTTCAAGAAATATTATTTTAAAGATTGCAGAAACGTTTTCACAAGCATTCAGCATAAAGGTTTTTTAAAATATTTTATAAAAGTTATACTTAAACCTTTTAGAAATGTTTTAGACTCATTTCAGTGTAAGATTAATTAATCATTAATTAATCACAGAAACCTTGCTGAAAGTCTGCAGGAACCTTTCATGAAATAGTTTGTGAAAATTTTCCAAAATTTTTAGCAAAGTAATTTATAGTCATATTGAAAAATCTGCCATAAGATTTTACGTATTTTAGGTATTAGGTATTTCTTTTAGTCGACTTTCTTTAAAGAGTAATAAACCATTTCTTATTTGTAAGTGTTCACTAAATCTATCATGGCTTGCTGGTGTCACATCTGAATACTTCTACCGTATTACACACCTTTTGTAATCGATTTATATTCACTGTACTTATTTGTGACAAGTAACAGGCATGATGTTAACAGTCTTATTTTAATTATCTTTAGGTAGATATGTCGAATATCCAAAATCAGAAGATAATACTTATAGTAAAGTAAAAATGCAGTAAAATTTTAAAAACACATGCATGTTCCCTATTACAAAATTAATTACCCATTTCAATTTCCTACATAGAGGTTAATAAATTATTTCATTGACAATGAAGGTAATTGGAGGTGAAGAATGTACACTGTTTTAAAAAAGACTTGAATTTTACAGCACTTTTCAACGACAAGTGTACTGTAAATTTAATGTACTTGGTACTGGAAAGGAAATTAATGTACATTTGCATGAAAATTAATGTAGATACTCAAGTAGGCATACATTAAAATCCAACGACATGCATTAACTAAAATTAATTCACGTTTATATAAATTTTACTGTGAAAGTACATTTATAGCACTCTAACCTCAAAATGGCTACTTTAATACCAAATTTCGGCTCTCGAGCTATAAAATATTTTATACTTTTCACCCTCGCTTCGCTCGGGCGCAAAACATCGCACGACTTAGATAATCATCGTCCGCACCAGTGTCATAATATACTATAAATTCCATGTAAATTTACATAAATTTTAATATGAAAGTGCATAAATTTATTGTAATTTTACAACAATTTGAATGTTCATTTTAATGCAGTCACATTAAATTTCAAGTACTCTCTAAATTTAAAACAGTGAAAAAAACACTGATTTTGACAGTGACTGCGTTTTTCACTGAGTTGTCATTCAATTATAGCTATTTAGTCAGTGACTAGAATATAACTGAAAAAAGCAGTTGATTCAATCACTATCTTTACAGTGAAAGAATTTTATTGAAAAATCAGTGAATGTATCACTGATTTTGCAGTGAGTTTTTTTTTCTCTAAATTTAAAACAGTGAAAATATCACTGTGTTGACAGTGAGTATTTGGTTCACTGAAAAAATAATTAACTGTCACTGTTTTATTAGTGTTTACATTTTCACTGATAAACTCAGTTAGTGAAATGACTGGTTTTGCAGTGTATGTGCACTGCCTTTGTAGTATATTAATGTAATCGCATTAAATTTCAAGGATAAATCCTGAAAATCTAACGCCAACATGAATAAAATAATAAATGTTGTACAATAATTATTGTTTAATAATAATAGCTTTTTTCGCATATAATGCTCAAACTCAATTTTGCGAATTTCTCTTAAGTGCGAAATAAATGTAATATACAACAAGGACTCGTGGTCAAGTGGACTAGGTGTTGGACTCTGAATCGGAAGGTCGCAGGTTCGAATCTCAACGAAAGAAAGTTTGTTCATTTAAGGGGATGCCGATCTTAATATATAATATTGTACATTGGTAACATCAATTTAAAATAAATTATAATATAACTAAGATATAATTAAACTATAATTAAAATATAATTTAAATCAATATGAAATAAAATTTGAAGTATAAAAATTGTTCAGTGAATATATATGGTCTTTAGGAGTTAAACTTGTACACGGAAGGTTCAAATTCAAATCCGATAATTTTTTTTTAAATTCAACCAAAGCATGAAAAAAGATGTTAAAATACATTTTCTGCATTTATACTTGAAATTTAATGCGACTACATTGAAATTGTTGTGAATGTAGTCGAATTTAATGTACTTCCATATTAAAATTTATGTAAAAAATTATTGCAAATGAACATATGCGACATCCTGTATTACTAAATGTTGTGATAGCTAAGTGGATAAAACATGCTGGACTTGTAACTTTTTGGATCGGGTTCACTGATAGAAAAGAATATTTGAGTCAAAGCTTCCGTGTCTTAACAGTTAAGTCACGAATGACAATCATTAAAAATCCATATTACCAATAAATAAATAAAAATGAATAGTACTCTTGAAGTTTTCATGGTTACTCGCGTAAAAAATCGAAACAATGGGCAATGTATGGGCATTATATTGGATATTGCGATTGCCAATATATTGGCGAATCATTGGTTATAAATTTGCCAATATATCGAGGAACGTTCGGCAAATGCACAATATCCAATATAATTCCCATACCTTGCCAATAGTTCATATTGTAATTATTTATTTTTACGTTGGCAAAGTTTATATATCGCTTGACAGTAGTAGGGGCTGCGCGGCTACCGCGCCAGCGCGGCTACCACGCCAGCGCGGCTACCGCGCCAGCGCGGCTACCACGCCAGCGCGGCTACCACGCCAGCGCGGCTACCCCGCCAGCGCGGCTCCCACGCCAGATGAACTTTTTTTTTTTTGCGCCACGTGTGGGCGAATGGGGGCATGGGGCTGGGGGATGCGCGTGAATATTATGGTGTAATTTTCTAAAAGAGTTAAATAGAAACTTTAACTTAAGTAAAATATTAGACTACAGTTTTATTGAAAAAATAAATTTTTTGTTTGTTTGTTGTTTTTTTAAATAAATAAATTGTTTCTTCTTCTTTGTGAGGAGCAGGTTATTTTTAGGATAGGAAATTGAAATAAACAATAAAAGGAAAGGTAAAAAGTTTACAACAAATAGTATTTTTTGTTTTTGTTTTGTTTATTAATAAAAAAAACTTAATACTAATACATATAATATAATTTTATTAATTTATTTAAATTTTATTTATTATTTTTATATGAAAAAAACTTATTGTTTTTAATAATTAATTAATAAAGTGTTCGTTTGCATTTACTTAATATACTTAAACATAAAACCATTCTTTATACTTATACATAATTAAAACTTATATATTATAGTTACATAAAGTTTAAACAATTTTAAAAAACATTTAACACGCAATCATTGATGCGCGCGCATCTCATACTTTTTCACAGCGATCGTCGATGTCCCCTCTACGATCGCTTATGCGCGCGCACCTTATCCCGAAGTTTTAAAAGCGGTAAGAGTGTCACGCACGCATTTCTATGACCGCATAGCGATAACAAGTCTCTTGAAACACTTGCTTCTGGCTCAAAGATTCAAGTGTCATGTTTTGACTAATGAAAAAGATCCTAATATACAGACATATTTTTCGTCTCCTTTATGACTGATGTATTTTAAAATTCTTTTATAATTAATTTTTAAAACTCCTCTATTTAACTTTATTAATTTTGTGTTATCTTTTTTTCACGTTTCTTTTACATTTTATTATTATAATTAATTTATTATTGGGTATATAAAATTTAAATACAACGTTATCTTAGTTTTATCTAATATAATTAATTTATATAGTAAAGTATTAGTTTGATCTGTATTAATTATTGTAATATATTTGTCAAGTATCTTTCCATTGAACATATATTTTTAATTTATTATATTAATAAATTTTGTTTTTTATAAAACTGGTTTTTTACAAATATATTTATTATTAATTATTAATATTTTTTCATGCTTTTAATACATCAGATGGTATTTTAATTTTCCATTTAAACCATGCTGTTTATATTATTAATTTTATATTCTTTCATGCTTTTTATATATTTTATTGTATTTTAATTTTTCATTATAATCATGCCCGTTTATATTTTAAATTATATTTTAATTTATTATTATCTTATTAAAACATTATTTAAACATTATATTTTTTAAGACTACTATTATATAAATATATATATATATTGTTATTAACGTATAATATTAAAAAGCTAATTACTTTCTTTTTCTTTCCATTTTGTTTCATAAAAATTATGTTTGTAAAATTTTTTTCAGGTAATGTTACACCGAGTGATAATCTTACACCATTGAGTATTGCTTTTTCATAAATAATATTTTGATTGTCTACAAATAATACTTTATTTATCAGTTAAAAACGAAGTAATTCGTTACGTTTTGAATCAAAGTAAGTTAATTTTTTTAGTTTTATACTATTAAGATTAAGGTTTGACTACATCTTATTATTAGAATATCAAAAAGATTGATATAAAAAATTACTTTTTCTTTTATAAAGTGTGTATTTATACACAGGACACACACACATTCCTCGCAATATGTAGAACTTATTCTTTTATAAGAATGAATAATAACATTTTGAGTACGTGTATATACATCAAATTTCATTCTATCGACATGGTGTTTATAAGATTTTTTTTATCTCAACTTAAAGTATGTGTAACATCTAGAACTAGCCCGGTCCTAGCAGCATATTTTTCAACAATTTAGTTAATAAAAAAATACAGTTAAAAAAGATTTAATACAATACTTATTTCATTAAATTGTTTAATGGAAAACTCAAATCTTTAAGAAATTGAATTATACACAAGCAAATTCAGCGCGCTACGCGCGCTCAAGTGTTCTCTTTGTGCCGTTTTATTTTCTAACCATTTCTTTTAATAATACATTCTGATTTTTTAGTTAATAGATATCATAGCGATATTTATATTTAATACAATACTTATTTCATTAAATTGTTTAATGGAAACTCAAATCTTTAAGAATTGAATTTACACAAGCAAAATTCAGCGCGCTACGCGCGCTCAGTGTTCTCTTTGTGCCGTTTTATTCTCTAACCATTTCTTTTAAATAATACATTCTGATTTTTTAGTTAAATAATATCATAGCGATATTTATTTTTCAACAAATTTAATTAATAAAAAAATACAGTTAAAAAGATTTAATACAATACTTATTTTCATTAAATTGTTTAATGGAAAACTCAAATCTTTAAGAATTGAACTTACACAAGCAAAATTGAGCGCGCTACGCGCGCTCAATGTTCTCTTTGTGCCGTTTTATTTTCTAACCATTTCTTTTAAATAATACATTCTGATTTTTTAGTTAAATAATATCATAGCGATATTTATTTTTCAACAAATTTAGTTAATAAAAAATACAGTTAAAAAGATTTAATACAATACTTATTAAATTGTTAATGGAAAACTCAAATCTTTAAGAATTGAACTTTGGCGTCAAAAGAAAAAATGCGTTACTAAATTTTT
>JACCID010000545.1:0-37105 GCA_018906775.1 Sycophila sp. Sp_5 | reverse complement strand
CATGAAGAATTAATTTACTTTTAATTTTACGCCAATTGTAATTGGGTGGGAACACTGTAAGTAGCTTCCGTCAAATGAAGAATTAATTTACTTTTAATATTACGCTAATCGAAATAGGGTGGGAACACTGTATGAAGCTTCTATCTAATGAAGAATTAATTTACTTTTAATTTTACATTAATCGGAAATAGGTACGAAAGCTGTATGAGTTTTCGGTTTTCCAAATAATTAATTTAATTTTAATTTTACTTAGTCGGAATGGGTGGGAACACTGTATGAAGCTTCTGTCTAATGAAGAGTTCATTTACTTTTTATTTTACGTTAATCGGAAATAGGTACGAAAGCTGTATGAGGTTTCGGTTTTCCAAAGAATTAATTTAATTTTAATTTTACTTAGTCGGAATAGGTAGGAACACTCTATGGAGCTTCGGTGTAATGAAGAATTAATTTACTTTTAATTTTGCGGCAATCGAAATTGGGTGGGAACACTGTATGTAGCTTCCGTCTAATGAAGAATTGAATTACTTTTAATTTTACGTTAATCGGAAATAGGTACGAACGCTGTATGAAGTTTCGGTTTTCCAAAAAGAATTAATTTAATTTTAATTTTACTTAGTCGGAATGGGTGGGAACACTGTATGAAGCTTCTGTCTAATGAAGAATTCATTTACTTTTAATTTCACGTTAATCGGAAATAGGTACGAAAGCTGTATGAGGTTTCGGTTTTCCAAAGAATTAATTTAATTTTAATTTTACTTAGTCGGAATGGGTGGGAACACTGTATGGAGCTTCGGTGTAATGAAGAATTTATTTACTTTTAATTTTACTTTAATTGAAATTGGGTGGGAACACTGTATGAAGCTTCTATATAATGAAGAATTAATTTACTTTTAGTTTTACGTTAATCGGAAAATGGTTACGAAAGCTGTAGGAGGTTTCGGGTTTTCAAAGTATTAATTTAATATTAATTTTACTTAGTCGGAATGGGTAGGAACACTGTATGAAGCTTCTGTCTAATGAAGAATTGATTTACTTTTAATATTACTTTAATAGAAATTGGGTGGGAACACTGTATGGAGCTTCGGTCGGTTAATGAAGAATAATTTTACCTTTGATTTTACGCCAATTGTAATTGGTGGGAACACTGTAAGTTGCTTCCGTCAATGAAGAATTATTTACTTTTAATATGACGCTATCGAAATAGGGTGGGAACACTGTATGAGCTTCTATCTAATGAAAATATTTTACTTTAAGTTTACGTTTAATCGGAAATAGGTACGGAAAGGCTGTATGAGTTTTCGTTTCCAAAGAATTAATTTAATTTTAATTTACTTAGTCGGAATGGGGGTGGGAACACTGTATGAAGCTTCTGTCTAATGAAGAATTCATTTACTTTTAATTCACGTTAATCGGAAATAGGTACGAAGCTGTATGAGGTTTCGGTTTCCAAAAAGAATTAATTATTAATTTTAATTTTGACTTAGTCCGGAATGGGTGGAACACTGTATGAAGCCTCTGTCCTAATGAAGGAATTCCATTACTTTAATTTCACGTTAATCGGAAATAGGTACGAAAGTTGTATGAGGTTTCGGTTTTCCAAAGAATTAATTTAATTTTAATTTTACTTAGTCGGAATGGGTAGGAACACTGTATGGTGCTTCGGTGTAATGAAGAATTAATTTACGTTTAATTTTTACGCCAATCGAAATTGGGTGGGAACACTGTATGTAGCTTCCGGCAAATGAAGAATTAATTTACTTTTAATATTACGCCAATCGAAATAGGGTGGGAACACTGTATGAAGCTTTTATTTAATGAAGAATTGATTTACTTTTAATATTACTTTAATAGAAATTGGGTGGGAAAACTGTATGGAGCTTCGGTGTAATGAAGAATTAATTTACTTTTAATTTTACGCCAATTGTAATTGGGTGGGAACACTGTAAGTAGCTTCCGTCAAATGAAGAATTAATTTACTTTTAATATTACGCTAATCGAAATAGGGTGGGAACACTGTATGAAGCTTCTATCTAATGAAGAATTAATTTACTTTTAATTTTACATTAATCGGAAATAGGTACGAAAGCTGTATGAGTTTTCGGTTTTCCAAATAATTAATTTAATTTTAATTTTACTTAGTCGGAATGGGTGGGAACACTGTATGAAGCTTCTGTCTAATGAAGAGTTCATTTACTTTTTATTTTACGTTAATCGGAAATAGGTACGAAAGCTGTATGAGGTTTCGGTTTTCCAAAGAATTAATTTAATTTTAATTTTACTTAGTCGGAATAGGTAGGAACACTCTATGGAGCTTCGGTGTAATGAAGAATTAATTTACTTTTAATTTTGCGGCAATCGAAATTGGGTGGGAACACTGTATGTAGCTTCCGTCTAATGAAGAATTGAATTACTTTTAATTTTACGTTAATCGGAAATAGGTACGAACGCTGTATGAAGTTTCGGTTTTCCAAAAAGAATTAATTTAATTTTAATTTTACTTAGTCGGAATGGGTGGGAACACTGTATGAAGCTTCTGTCTAATGAAGAATTCATTTACTTTTAATTTCACGTTAATCGGAAATAGGTACGAAAGCTGTATGAGGTTTCGGTTTTCCAAAGAATTAATTTAATTTTAATTTTACTTAGTCGGAATGGGTGGGAACACTGTATGGAGCTTCGGTGTAATGAAGAATTTATTTACTTTTAATTTTACTTTAATTGAAATTGGGTGGGAACACTGTATGAAGCTTCTATATAATGAAGAATTAATTTACTTTTAGTTTTACGTTAATCGGAAAATGGGTACGAAAGCTGTAGGAGGTTTCGGGTTTTCAAAGTATTAATTTAATATTAATTTTACTTAGTCGGAATGGGTAGGAACACTGTATGAAGCTTCTGTCTAATGAAGAATTGATTTACTTTTAATATTACTTTAATAGAAATTGGGTGGGAAAACTGTATGGAGCTTCGGTGTAATGAAGAATTAATTTACTTTTAATTTTACGCCAATTGTAATTGGGTGGGAACACTGTAAGTAGCTTCCGTCAAATGAAGAATTAATTTACTTTTAATATTACGCTAATCGAAATAGGGTGGGAACACTGTATGAAGCTTCTATCTAATGAAGAATTAATTTACTTTTAATTTTACGTTAATCGGAAATAGGTACGAAAGCTGTATGAGTTTTCGGTTTTCCAAAGAATTAATTTAATTTTAATTTTACTTAGTCGGAATGGGTGGGAACACTGTATGAAGCTTCTGTCTAATGAAGAATTCATTTACTTTTAATTTCACGTTAATCGGAAATAGGTACGAAAGCTGTATGAGGTTTCGGTTTTCCAAAGAATTAATTTAATTTTAATTTTACTTAGTCGGAATGGGTGGGAACACTGTATGACGCTTCTGTCTAATGAAGAGTTCATTTACTTTTAATTTTACGGCAATCGAAATTGGGTGGGAACACTGTATGTAGCTTCCGTCAAATGAAGAATTAATTTACTTTTAATATTACGCTAATCGAAATAGGTACGAAAGCTGTATGAGGTTTCGGTTTTCCAATGAATTAATTTAATTTTAATTTTACTTAGTCGGAATGGGTAGGAACACTGTATGAAGCTTCCGTCTAATGAAGAATTGAATTACTTTTAATTTTACGTTAATCGGAAATAGGTACGAACGCTGTATGAAGTTTCGGTTTTCCAAAAAGAATTAATTTAATTTTAATTTTACTTAGTCGGAATGGGTAGGAACACTGTATGAAGCTTCTGTCTAATGAAGAGTTCATTTACTTTTTATTTTACGTTAATCGGAAATAGGTACGAAAGCTGTATGAGGTTTCGGTTTTCCAAAGAATTAATTTAATTTTAACTTTACTTAGTCGGAATAGGTAGGAACACTCTATGGAGCTTCGGTGTAATGAAGAATTAATTTACTTTTAATTTTACGGCAATCGAAATTGGGTGGGAACACTGTATGTAGCTTCCGTCAAATGAAGAATTAATTTACTTTTAATTTCACGTTAATCGGAAATAGGTACGAAAGCTGTATGAGGTTTCGGTTTTCCAAAGAATTAATTTAATTTTAATTTTACTTAGTCGGAATGGGTGGGAACACTGTATGAAGCTTCTGTCTAATGAAGAGTTCATTTACTTTTTATTTTACGTTAATCGGAAATAGGTACGAAAGCTGTATGAGGTTTCGGTTTTCCAAAGAATTAATTTAATTTTAATTTTACTTAGTCGGAATAGATAGGAACACTCTATGGAGCTTCGGTGTAATGAAGAATTAATTTACTTTTAATTTTGCGGCAATCGAAATTGGGTGGGAACACTGTATGTAGCTTCCGTCAAATGAAGAATTAATTTACTTTTAATTTTACGTTAATCGGAAATAGGTACGAAAGCTGTACGAGGTTTCGGTTTTCCAAAGAATTAATTTAATTTTAATTTTACTTAGTCGGAATGGGTAGGAACACTCTATGGAGCTTCGGTGTAATGAAGAATTAATTTACTTTTAATTTTACGGCAATCGAAATTGGGTGGGAACACTGTATGTAGCTTCCGTCAAATGAAGAATTAATTTACTTTTAATATTACGCTAATCGAAATAGGTACGAAAGCTGTATGAGGTTTCGGTTTTCCAATGAATTAATTTAATTTTAATTTTACTTAGTCGGAATGGGTAGGAACACTGTATGAAGCTTCCGTCTAATGAAGAATTGAATTACTTTTAATTTTACGTTAATCGGAAATAGGTACGAACGCTGTATGAAGTTTCGGTTTTCCAAAAAGAATTAATTTAATTTTAATTTTACTTAGTCGGAATGGGTAGGAACACTGTATGAAGCTTCTGTCTAATGAAGAGTTCATTTACTTTTTATTTTACGTTAATCGGAAATAGGTACGAAAGCTGTATGAGGTTTCGGTTTTCCAAAGAATTAATTTAATTTTAACTTTACTTAGTCGGAATGGGTAGGAACACTGTATGAAGCTTCTGTCTAATGAAGAGTTCATTTACTTTTTATTTTACGTTAATCGGAAATAGGTACGAAAGCTGTATGAGGTTTCGGTTTTCCAAAGAATTAATTTAATTTTAACTTTACTTAGTCGGAATAGGTAGGAACACTCTATGGAGCTTCGGTGTAATGAAGAATTAATTTACTTTTAATTTTACGGCAATCGAAATTGGGTGGGAACACTGTATGTAGCTTCCGTCAAATGAAGAATTAATTTACTTTTAATTTCACGTTAATCGGAAATAGGTACGAAAGCTGTATGAGGTTTCGGTTTTCCAAAGAATTAATTTAATTTTAATTTTACTTAGTCGGAATGGGTAGGAACACTGTATGAAGCTTCGGTGTAATGAAGAATTTATTTACTTTTAATTTTACTTTAACTGAAATTGGGTGGGAACACTGTATGAAGCTTCCGTCAAATGAAGAATTAATTTACTTTTAATATTACTTTAATCAAAATTGGGTGTAACAAAGAATTAATTTAGTTTTAAGATTACTTAGTCGGATTGGGTAGGAACACTGTATGAAGCTTCCGCCTAATGAAGAATTGATTTAATATTATATGCGACGTATCAATTCAAACTTAAACTTAAAAATCCCGTCTTTTGGACGTTAACGGGTTAATAGCCTTTAGCGCGCTCAACTTATAAGGCTTTGGTCGCCCTACCGCTGCGGTTACTCTATTTAAAAAATATAAATAAACATCGCAAATTAAGTATCAGATTTCTTGACAAACATACGCCATGGCAAGCTTAACTACCTGCGCTCATTACGTGCATTAGTCTCCTCTATTTGGTTGGAGCTCGGCTCAGAGCGCCGAGTGGACTGATCGCGACTGTTTGCTCCAGCTCCGCGCCTCGAGAAATGGTGAGAGACTGTCGTGGCGGGAGAGTCATCCCGCGGTGGAAAGCAACGCTGGGTGGGTACGCTCGGGACGTCCGGCCTACTTATGCGTAACAAAGCTATTGCTCGCGATTGCCGTGCATTACCTTTATTACAAGCTTTCTAGCTTTCTTTCAAAATACGAACACTTCTAAATATTCTTAAACTGATTATAAATGACAAAAGATTTAGTCGAACTATTCTAGTGTGGAGCTTTGTCTTAGTGTATAACTCAGAATGAATATCGCAAGCATGGAGATCGCGCTCTCGCCCTCTTGTGCATGATCTATAGGGAAGAGAGAGAAGCGCTACTCGGTGGTGATGGCGACGACAGCGCACATTTATATCTTACAGTAAAAAGAAATTACGTTTTTTTTGTTTAATTTGCATTTTGGAATAAATAATAAATTTTTTTGAAAATTTCATTGGCAACTGTGGTAAGAGAAGATCTTAAGGGGAGGTAAAAGATGTTTTATCCATCAATAATTTCGACGGCATGCACTATGGGATAAAATGAAGTATTTTGTCTCAAAATCGTAGGTCTCGCGATTGGATCAATCTAGATCGATGAAAATTTTTACAGGGGTAGTTGATGTAATTAATAATAAGGGAAAAATGTTATGAAGATGTGAAGGTTGTAGCTTCACCTTTAAAAAAAATGTTAAACTTGTCCGTTTCGTAAAAAAAATTAGTTTCTGTTAGATAAATATTTTTTATGTTAAAATATCATATATTGTAGGTTTTTTTTATAAACTTAAACATTATTTTCAACTTTTAGCCAAACCATTTGTACATAAATATATTTTTTTATACCTTATAGAGAAATCTATATATATGCAGTGCAATAAAATATGTATTTATTTACTTATATTTATACGTATGCGTTTGTTTGTCTGTGTATATAATATACATATATAAGTATTGAAAACATATAATATACACAGATAACATATATATATGTTATATATATGTTGTCTGTGTATATTATATGTTTTCAATACTTATATATGTATATTATATACACAGACAAACAAACGCATACGTATAATTATATATGTTATCGATATATAGATAATATATGTTATCTGTGTATATTAGATGTTTTCAATACTTATATATGTATATTATATACACAGACAAACAAACGCATACGTATAAATATAAGTGAATAAATACATATTTTATTGCACTGCATATATATAGATTTCTCTATAAGGTATAAAAAATTATATTTATGTACAAATGGTTGGGCTAAAAGTTGAAAATAATGTTTAAATTTATAAAAAAAACCTACAATATATGATATTTTAACATAAAAAATATTTATCTAACAGAAAATTTTTTTTTTTACGAAACGGACAAGTTTAACATTTTTTTAAAGGTGAAGCTACGACCTTCACCTCTTCATAACATTTTTCCCTTATTATTAATTACATCAACTACCTCTGTAAAAATTTTCATCGATCTAGATTGATCCAATCGCGAGACCTACGATTTTGAGACAAAATACTTCATTTTATCCCATAGTGGGCATTTTTTGTTTTTCTCATCGATTACTGTACAGAATTAGGTAAGAATTTGCAGATGTACACCAAATCAAATAAAAACTTGCGCTCAACCTATTTCTTCGTAAAACAATAAAAAAAATTATTTGTCTAACTGATAATTCTTTTCTTCTCATTTGTCACTAGGATATGGGCTGAGCGCAATTCGATATTTGATTTGGAGTAAAATTGCAAAATCTTACATTATACTGCACAGTAATCGATGAGAAAAACGAAAAATATCGTTGAAAATGTCGATCGGTAAAACAAGATCCGATCTTCATAAGCAATAAAAATGTGTGTATCTCAATTATCTCTAGGGTCGAATAATATTAATTTTTGGCTTCCGAGAGATGTCAACCAGTAATGGCGTTTTGACCATTTAAGAATTAAACAAAAATTTATTTTCAATTTACTATTCTTACAAAATTTTATATGAATTTGATTTTATTTCTAATCTATTTAAGTCATTACAATTTAATTGAATTTAATATAATTTCATAATTTCTCCATATGTTTTTTTTAGAGTTGGAACTTGGCACAGAATGTGTTGTAGAAATGACTAATAAGCAAACTGTACTATACCATCCGTCTTCGTTAGATAAGATTGAGAGGTAAGTTATTACAAATAGTTTTGTAAGTTTAAAAAATAATATTAGATTTAAAAGCAACTATTTTTTATAAAAATTTAGTTGTATCGCATTATAGTGAGTTCTAGATTACATCAAAAAGAAATTTTTATTTTTAAGTATCTTTTAGGGATACTTAGGTTCATAGAAAAATTCTCGCTTTGTATAAGATTGTAATTGAAAAAATAAATTTTTATATGTTTATTTTTTATTAATTGTATAAAAATATATGCTTTGTAAATTTTAAGATGGTTTGGCGAGGGAGAGTTTTGTATGGACAGGGAGGGGGGAAGGAGAGAGAGAGGGAAAGGGAGAATGAGAGAGGGAGGTAGAAAAGGAGAGAGAGAGGGAGAACGGGAGGAAGAGAAAGAAGGAGAGGGAGAGGATGAGAGGGGGGAGGGGTACAGGGTATACTTCTCAAACCGTATCTCTCCTTGAAGATGACAGCCTGTATATGTTCCAGGTTTTTGATTGAGGTTCTTTTACGGATTGCCTCCCACCATATCACTGCAGCATAGGTTATCTTTGGTTTTAGTACAGCCTCGTAGATCCACAAAACTTTTTGGGGTTCTAGCCCCCAACTTGCGCCAATGGCTGACCTGTACTGCATGAATATGTTTAGTACTTTCTTGTATTGTGTGCTCAAGTATTGGTTCCAGTATAATTTCTTATCCAGATGTACCCCCCACATAGCATGCAAGATTTTTGGAAGATTTTTGGAAGCTTCTTTGGAAGTTTGTAATCTTTCTTAAAGCTTCCACTGTGATCAATTTGGAAGTACATAATGTCAGCACATAGAACTGTTAAAAAGCTTCCGTTAAAGGTTACTAGAAACTTTTTCGAAAACTTGTATTTATGGAAGCTTTCTAAAAGTTTCATAAATAATATATATTCTGAAATTGAATTTATTTAATTCCCAAAATATAAATTCTTATTATTCCTTATTAGTTTTGAATAATCATTTCATTTAATTAATTACAGCAATCAGTAAGAAAAAAAATTCGGCCGACAGGTTGGATTCGAACCCGGGTGCATGAGGATACTGAGCATTCATCTAGACCACTTACCCAACGATATCATTGTGATGATGATATCGAATGTTACATATGATCATCGCCTCACTCCAGGAGATAATTTATTTATTTATGTTTTATTTAATTTTAAACATATTTAATTTTAAACATATGTTTTATATAAGAGCGACTGAACTTAATCGAATAAACATATAACATTCAATTAATCTTTAGGAGAGCTTCCGGTAAGCTTCCCTAGTGAAAAATCTTACGTAAGATCTTACGTAAGTTCTTACGTAAGTTGTGGGAGGAGCCCACACAAAAGGACAACGCGCGCGATGAGACGCAAGTACTGGTGCGTGTGTCTGCGATAGTGGCAGAAGCGCAAGCCCGACGGGTCGGCGAACTGGCCATGAGACGTGCCGAGTCCCGTCACCCATTGTACGTCAGGGCCAATGGCTTCGTGCTCTGCACGTACCAAATCACGACGAGATTCGTGGTTAGTTTTTTTTTCCCTCCTATCCTGCCCCCTTGCCTCCTACACTGTCAAAGTTTGGCTCGCTAATAGTGACAGAAGCCGTAAAGACGTGGCTTAACGGCGTCTGGGAGGAGGGTGTGACGCTGGGTACTGCGGGGCACTTTCGCGTCGTCGCGAGCTGGCGCGAGCGGGCGCGAGCGCGGCTTAGGTTAGGCTACGCATGCGCGCGGGGGGAGAGATTGCCAGGGGGGCAATCCGGGGAGATTCTCTCGAGCCGTGGACGACGACGGACGTGCGCGCGTGTGCGACCCGGTGGAAGCGACTTTCCCGAGGAGGCGAACGGTGAGAGCGAACGTGCGAGGTAGCAGCTGAGGACGAGCCAAAGCTGCTAACATTGTAAGTACCGCCCGACTATCTTAGCGAGTGCGGGCGTGTACCGGCGAGGAGTCGAGGAGCGCCTCACTCCCTGGTGTCGAACATCGTGTGGTGAACGCGGGGAACGCGTCCCCGGTTCATCTCCTCTCTCTCTCTCCATAGTTCGCGGTCGCGGACTCTCGTGCGGCGGGGGTCGCGGCTCTAGCGTACGAGCCGCCGCGTGGTGTAACGTCGGTACATCGAGCACGGGTTCAAGGTCGAGTTCACGATACATCGCGTGGAACATGCGAGTGACCCGTTCCTTCGTGTGCGCGTGTACGTGTGTGTATACACAGAGCAGGCAAGCGGCCTGCTCTCGAGCGCACCGTTTGTTTACGTGGAGCAAAGTCGTGCTCCGCGTAAACACCACCGATCGCGGGTCGCGCGATCAGCCGGCGAATTCTCGGCGCGGCCGAGAATTTGTAGAAGCGCGCGCGTTTGCGTTCGCGCGCGGCTTCGTTCGGCTATACTCGGGCGCGCTTGGGGCATTCGGCCCGCGTGCCCGGCATCTACTAACTTCTCCGGCACGCGGATATTGTAATTTACTTTACGGAGGAAATGAAGGCCTCCGATCAGCATTTTACTTGCTCGCGTCTTTCTTTCGAGTAGTCTGCGGTACCACTCGACAAACCTCCCTCGTCCTTTACCTCCCGGAGACCGCCACTCTATCGTAGAGCTGGGCGGCCGGCATCGGCGATTGTCCAGGAGGACGACGGCCACGCGAACGCGGGGGACGCGTTCGCGCAACAGCACGCGAGTACAAGAAGCGAGAGTACAGGTGTATTCTCGCGTTGTATACGGGCCGCGGCGACACACATTCGCCGTCGGGTGCTCGCGCGCACCCCGAGGTAAGGACCTCGCGGGGCACTCGTGTGTGCCCCATTGCACTCATCTCGCGGAGAAAGGTTCTTCCGCGAGACGAAATCGAAGCAAAGAACCCCGTTACAAATGTTATAAAAAATGAAAATTTGTTTTCACTTTAAACAATTAAAATATAATAAATTAATTATTTTGAACATAAATTCAAAAATTAATTTTCAAGCAAACATTATTTCTTCATTCAGTAGATATAACTAAAATTATTGTTAAATAAAGAGTTATGAGATCAAACTAAAAGGTATTTATTTTTTTATTTGATACGAGAAATTAATACAAAACGTTTCATGTAAATTCATTATCTAGAGAGTCTGCACTCTTCTCGTAAATAGCTGAATAACTTTCTATAATGTATTTCATGTATTTGTTATATTATTCTTATAATAATAAATTTTAAAATCGAAATTAATACAAATGATGTAATGTAATAATATTAAGAATAACATTCTTAAATATTATATATTATTTAATTTAATTTAACTTTTAACTCCCCGTGATTACAATAAATTTACGACATAACGAGTCTTTTACTATACGCAACTTAAAAATTAAAAAAGTTATTATAATTCTTAAAAAAGTTATAATAGTTTATAAAAAAATAAGTAATCTATTCAAAGCTTAGAACAATGATAAATTATTTTAAACAGGAACCAATAAATTATTTACTGAGCGAGCGTTAGCGAGCGAGGTACGTCGCTAGTAACAATTAAGTCGTTTAGAATGTTTATTTCTTCTCATTCATTATTTCTTGGATATCTTTGGTAAATCGTGCCCATGACGTGTGTTTTTTTTACAAATGTTCGAAAAAATCTACCTAATTCTCGATGATAATTTTGTATCGTTGTATTAAACTTTTTAGTCGCTCTCTATTGGCTTGACTTAAGTTTTTACACGAATCTACCTTCTCTTCGATTTCCTCAGATGTTATTGACAATTCATTATCGTAGTCGTAACACTCGTTTTTGAATTTCGCGAATTCCTGCTCGTTTTTTTTGCGATTCTGCGCTGAGTTCTACCGAAATCGTTGAGTATTCCGAGTCATTTAAAACTACTCCGCGATACGAAGTCTCCGAGTCTCATTCCCCCTTAGCCATCATTACACGTTCCCTTCGCGTATCGATCATCATATTTATTAAGAAATTTTATTAGCGTCGACTTTAATCCGGTTCACGATGGCATTTAAAAAAGTTAAATGCTATTTTCAGGTACCGCGAAATTATGATTATAAGATTGTTCTGGATGATTATGGAAAACTACTTTTGATAAAATTAAAATATTTCCCTGAGCGGATTCTTTTTTTGCCTAGAAAAACCTATTTGAAATACTAAATATGAGTAAAATACTATTTTCAAGTTAATAAGACCATATAATTACTTTATATTATTACTTTATATGTATACGAACTTTTTATGAAATATTCATTAATATATAGACTTAAATTTAAAAAAATAGTTTCTTTGATTTATTTCTTGGTTGACTTCTCATAAGTAGTTTCAATTTAGAACAACTCCTTTATATAAATGTAATTGTATGGTCTTATTACCTTGAAAATAGTATTTTACTGATTTTTAGTATTTCAAATACGTTTTTCTAGGCAAAAAAAGAATCCGCTCAGGGAAATATTTTAATGTTATCAAAAATAGTTTTCCATTATAATTCAGAACAATCTCATAATTATAATTTCAGGGTACCTGAAAATAGCATTTAACTTTTTTAAACGCCACCGTGGGTTGCTCCTTTAATTACTGTTCCGCATATTGAAAGCATACTCCGTTTTTTAAATATTTCGATATTTTTATCGTAAAATTCTTGAGAAATACACGTCACCTCGCTATCGGTATCTAACAGGGCACAGACTGTAATTCCCTCTACTTTGATATTTCCCGAGTCAGAGGTACTAGCTAGCGTTAAATCAGATAAATCTATATCTAAACAATTTATATTGTTCTCGACTCTCTTTCCGAAAGCCTCGACCTTTATTTGGGTTTTTTTATCAAAAGGTCTTTTAGCATTTTTATTCTTATTGTTACTATCATTATTTTTGTTTTCGCCACCGGACGATACTGAATTTAATTCTCGAAAACACGTCGAGTTTTCCCTTGGATTATCCTTAGACGCTCCCGGTCGATCGCGCCCCCATATCTTTGTGTATATTTCTTTTCGTGTTTGTCATCTGGATCATAGTCGGACAAAATTTTAATCGTAGACCTAAAATCTTTAACGGACAATGCTATAATCGCGTGGCGAATTGATTTTTCAAAGTGAGCGTTCAATATTAACACCGATTCTTCCTCGCTCTCGTGTATTTCCAAATCTCTTATAATACCGAACATATTTGTTACATAATCTACACGCGTCATTTTTCCATTTGCCAAAAAACGTCCGTATTCAATCCTAGCTTTATAACCGCGCTGTACCCCTCGATTCCAATATCTATCTTTAAATTTGTCGACGTACTCATCAAACGATCTTATTTCGTATTCCACCAAATACCACCAATCTTTCGCCGCGTTTTCTACCATCTACGAAATGATGCAAACTAATTCCGCCAATTTTGGCTTTACTAAATCTACGTACGACTTTAATTCCGCGATGTATTTCATTGGACTTTCATTCTCTTTCCCGCTAAACTTCGGTAGATTTAATTTTACTTTTTGATGTGTCTCCGCGGACGTTCCCCCGCGAGGTCTATACTCAACATCATGAATTCGGCCCGCGTTTTCTTCGACTCGCCTAGTCAATCGTTCAACCGTTTCATTTATTTCACCGAAACATGATCTTATATCGGCCAATCGAAGACCGGAGGAATCAATATCTTCTAACTTTTCTTTTAATTCTATGTTTTCCCTTTCCAAACTAGTAACCCTCTTTGCCAACGCGGCCATCAATTTTCGCAGCCCCTCTATCACAGTGCATAGTTCATCGACACAGTCCTCTCCTACGTTTCGCGCCTCCTAACCGGTTATTCGCCAAACCTGAGGTGATTTAGCATCTGATTCGTTTTTTATCTCTCCAATCGCGTTTTCTAATTCACTTTGACGACCGTCCAAAAATGCTAATTCCTCAGATACAGATACTGCCCTTTCCCACTCTAGATGCGCTGTTTTTTCCGCTTTGGCCTCGCGATCATCAACTGACTTCTGTAACAGCGCGAGCTGCACTGCGTGCTTTTTGGATTCCGCGTTATTAGTGGAATTTAACATTTTGAGATTTAATTTATGTTTACTCGAAACAAAGAACCACGCATCTATTTACTAATATTCATTTCATTGAATAAATTGATCAAGGCAATTAGCTAATAACCGCGTGCATGTCCCCACAAGAGAGGTTTTCCGAACTTCAAGTCAATTGTTCGGGCGCCAATAGAGATGTAACGCGCTTAATCGTATTCGAAGCACTAACGCGCTTCCCTAGGCACTGGGCGGCCCCAGTGGAACGATGCTAGGCGCGACAAACCTTGCCTAGTATCCCCGCTCGCCTACAGCGGTTGGCCAGAGTAGCATGGACCACGGGATGGTAATGCCCCCTGTCAACCCGCCACTACTCCGACTTTTTTGTAGGTATTAGTGAGGAACATCTTCGGAGGTGCGCAATGCCCCCCAAAGCCGCCTCCGTTAGTAAAGAGGAAAAATAAAAATTTATTATTTAAATTATAATCAATTTAAATTTATTGAAAATAATACTATAATAAAATAGATACAAGACATAATTTAAAATTTTTTGCATATTCTAAGTTTGTGAGTTGATTTTTAGAATTAGACCCGCATCGGCAAAGTGCACCCCAGAACATAAGTGCTCGTTTGGGGGACCCGCTGGAAGGGCACAAAAAAAAAGATAAGATTAGAATGATCGTGTGAAAGCGATGCCAGTCGAGTAAATTTCGCTACCTTTTATCTATTATGGGCCTTTGTTTACGCGCCGTGCGACGCAATACTGTATACATAGTGAGCCGCGGTCCTTCGCCATCTAGGCCAATCGACTTGTAATCAACACATTTAAGTTTTCAATTTTTGCCTTACGAAAAGTTTTATTTTATTTAACTATAGGCTTTCTATCTGGAACGTCACAAGTTAAATAGATTAAATAAAGTTAACAAAATATTAATTACAATCTCAACAAGTAATGAATAATATAAAGAATAGTTTCACTATTCAAAAATTAAAATCTTTGGTTTTTCGACTCACGATTTATGATTCACACTATTATGCACTATACAGAGTGGGGAAAAAGTATGAAAACCCGTCGGTTTCCGTCAAGGCTTGGTCAAAAATAAAATAACCAAGGTCAGACGTAATGTAATTTTCAACGAGGAGTTTGGTGGTGACTCTGGATTTGTTGACCTTGAACCTCATTTACAAGGTCATTTCAAGGTCAGGTTTGTTTTTTTAAATAGGAACCCCTATTTTTTTTTTTTTTTACCGGAAACGGAATGAACGGAAAATTCTACGTTCGGATATGTATCAAAGTATGAGGTACGCATAACCTCTAGAGGACGAACAGAGGTCAAATAAAACTCAGTGTGTCTCTTGGATTTTGTGATTTTGGATAAAACTAAAAATAAAACTCAGTGTGTGATTTTGGAGCCAGTCTTCAAAATCGTCAATTTCCTTGAGGATATCCTCCCGGTTGGCGGGGATTCCTAGGCTCTCGCTCTCAAACAAAAATTCAAAATCATTTTCCTCTTGAGTTGGAGGTGAAGGTGGCACGTGAGCCGTACCTGGTCGAGGCTGGTTGATGGGTGTGGGGACGTATGCCTCCTCCGGGATGATTGAAGGACGCATCACCACCGGGCGAGGGACATACGGCGATGTTGGTGGTGGTGGCCGCGTCGGCCTTTCCCCCGGTGATGGTGGTGTTGGAGGTCATCCCCTTACTTTCTTCAGGATGACTGGTGGCTGCATCGGTGGAGGCAGGGTTCGGCGGAACCCAGCGAAAGCCGGTGACGACGGTGGTGGAGTGCGGACTGGGGGCCCTAGGGCGCGTCGTCGAGGATCCCTCTCCTCGGTGATGCTTGAGGGTGGTGTTGCGGATTGTTGAGGGGCAATCCCCAGGATAGCTGCTAGCGACGGCGATTTTTCCCGCGACGCTAGGGGCAGATCTGCGGTGGTCGTCGTGGCGTCGACGGTGGACGATTTCCGTCCCACGCGGCCCTCTATATCGGCGATCTGCCCATATGAATCGCTGGGCACGTCCCCGCATTACTTTTATACAAGTAAAACTGCGGGGAACGTGCCCTAAAATCACAAGTTTCTTTGAAATAAGCTATTCCTGGACGCAAGTCCAGGAGTGCCCCGTGGATATCTCCTCCATGGCGGTCGTAGCGTCGCAGCATGCCGGCATGATCGAAGGATGATGAGTGAATGAGGCGAAGGTGTCACTATACTTTTTTAAATATATGAATTAGGGCGTTGTTGCCACCGTTGTTCCTATTAATGAATTTTCTTTTATAAGCTGATCTATTTTATTAATTAATTCTTTAAATTGTTTTGGCTGTTTTGTACATAAAATTTTTTTCTTAATTATTTTTTAAATGTTTTTATCAAAATTTCGGCACTATTTTCTTTTACAAAATTATTAATTATATTAATCTTAATACTATCGCTGTCTTTGTCTCGCACATGTAAGATACTTTCATTTTCCGTTTTCGACACGTTTCGAAATCACATTTTCTTTTATAAATTCTTTGATGCGGTCATTAAACATTTTGTTTAATGCAAATTGTTATTAAACAATAGTTGCGTATTAGACATATTTGATTCTTTTACTAATACTAAGTCGTTAATTTTAAATTCGAAATGATTTATTTTTGTATTTATTTTATCAGCTCTCGCATTGAGCTTTCGCTTTAAATTTTCGCGAGCTAAATAAATTCTTCTTTCTTGATTTATTTCAAGCATGGGGTTTGGTATGGGCAACCAATTTTCCCAAATTCGTTTTGGCTTCTAATTAAGATGTAGCTTGATTGGGGTAAATGAAGTCGTCTCGTGATGCGTTTCGTTGATAATTTCTTGAATTGCAGGTATGTAACGAGCCCATCCTCCATGCTTATCGCCTACATACGTTCGCAAAAAACGTCCCATTTCTTGATGAACACGTTCAATAATATTGGATTGAGGATGTCTTATCGATGAAAAAACTGGCTTAATCTTTTCAATTTCTAATTTATTGAGCCAGTTTTTTGCGGTAAATTACGTACCATGATCTAATATGATTTTCTTTGGTTTTCCATATTTTGGGATATAATCTTCAAAGATTTTCACCACAGGATTTGTATTAGCCTTTTTTAAAGGATAAAAAACTACAAATTTTTAGAACACGTCAATGGTTGTTAATAAATATTTTACACCTCCGGTGGAGGTAGGTAATGGACCAAAAAAATCGATTGATAGTGCATCATTTGGATTCTCGACAATAATTGGTTGATATTTTTCTTTTAGTTTGAAAGTTAAATACTTTGTTTTTTGACAAATTTCACAGATCTTTAAAATTCCATAAATTCGTTTACGTAATTTATTAGCAAAAAATTGTTCATGTATTAAATTATATATTTTTCGTGATCCTATGTGTCCATATTTTTCATGTACATGAGTTATAAATGATTTTAAGATTTCTTGTGGTAATATTATTTTATTTTGATTTGGTGTGATTTTACATATTATTTCATTACAGATTGTATATCTGTTACTATTTTTATCATTAATTAAATCTATAATTTTTGAAATGTGTGGATCGGTTTTTTGTAATTCGCTCAAATTTTTTAGATTTTTTATTAGATCTTTATCTGGTTTGACATTTTTTAAATACGCGATTATGATTTCTCCGTTTTCCTTTTTGTTTTTTATGTTCCCAAACCGAGTTAAATAATCTGCAACCGCATTTTTTCGCCCTGGTACATGTTCCGGTATTAAATTATAATCCTGAATAGCAAGATTCCAACGTCTTAATCGAGCATTGTTATATCTGCATGTTCTCATAAATGTTAAGGCTTCATGATACTATCAGTCCGGATAGTAATTTGTCCTGCCCCCCGCAAATAGGAATCTAATTTCGCATAAGTGACCAAACAATTGCTAGCATTTCTTTTTCATTAGTGGAATAATTTCGTTCACTGCCTTTTAGAGTTCGACTTATAAAAGTAATGATACCTTCATCTCCATTTTCATCTTTTTGTGATAAGACAGCTGCAATTGTGTTATCGCTAGCGTCCGTCGTTAAAATGTATGAGGACGAGGGATTTGGATATTTTAAACTTACGCAATCATCAAAAGATGGTTTGATTAATTCAAATGCATTTGAATGTTCAGTAGTCCACTCAAATGCTTTTCCTTTCCTTAATAGTTCTATTAATGGAATTAAATATTGAGAATAATTTTTTATAAATTTAGTATAGAAATTTACAAAACCGAGGAATGCTTGCAATTCTTTGTCGTTTCTTGGTTTTTCAAAATTTTTTATAGTTGTTATTTTTTTAGGATCGGGTTTTATTCCTTCAGGAGTGATTAAATGACCCAAATATTTTACTTCGTGACAGGCAAAACGTGATTTTGCAAAATTTAAACGAAAATTGTTTTTCATTAATCTTTGAAATAATTTTCTTAAGTCTTGTAAATGTTTTTCAAATTCATTTGAGGTTACTCGGAGATCATCGACGAATGTATCAAGAAAATCTAAGTCGTGTGTGACAAGAGCGCGAAAATTAAGTTAGGCATCCCCTTAATATGCACTTTATAAAATATAAAACCTGGGTGTACGTGTGCTTGCAATCTATTTTATCATTTTACAATAAATATGCTTTTCTTATACTTGTGATCTAAACAGTTATGATAGAACAAAGTTTAAGATGATTTGTTTTAAAAAAAGCATATGTACTCCCTGTTGAAAATATTCAGCTGGAAATCCATGCATGGACTGGATTTCAGCTAGATTACCAGGTAGAAATTCAACTGGATAAATTCAAACAAGGTTCCCCAGAAATCCAGCTGGAAATCCAGGTGAAAAATCCAGCTAAAAATCCAGCTGGAATCCAGTCCCTGCATGGATTTCCAGCTGGATATTTTCAACAGGGTATACCGAGTCCGCGAATTAATGCTGTGCTACTAGTTTTTATTCCAAATGCTACTACGCAAAATTTATATACAACGTTTCCAACGCGAAAAGCTGTGTACTTTCGACTGTTTTCCTTTAAAGGAATTTGCCAAAAACCGCTAGTCATATCGAGGCATATCATATATTTGAATCCGCGACGTCTTTGGAAAACTTCAGTAAGGCTAGGGGGGCATTCAAAATCATAATCTAACTGATCTATCCTTTTTTAAGACTATAACTAAAGGATTTAAGTAATTACTTGTGGATCGTCTGATTATACCAAATTTTAACATTTTTTCTACTTCTTTTTCTACTTTCTCACGATAATTTATTGATATAGGATATGGTTTGCATAAATATGGTTTGTTTGATTTTAACTTTAATTCATGTTCATAGATTCTTAGTAGACCTGGTTTCTTTTCAAACAAGTCTCTAAATTTAATTACTAAATTTTTTAATTGTTGAATTTGATTTTTATTTAAATTATTACATTTATTTATAGTTTCTTCGATTTCTTCTATTGAAAGCTCGAAGGAATAATGACAGTCATCATTAAAATTATTTAACTGATTGTTGAATTTGCATAGTTGAATATTCTTCAGAATTTATTTCAACAGAGCTATAAGGTATTACGTAATCTTTTATTTGTTTATCGTGTTCAACAATTGAATATAATATTATTTCATTTCTTGTATCAATTAGCATATTTAAAGCTTTATGTGTATCATAACCAATTATGCAATCCTTTACCAAATTAGGCACGATTAAGAAAATGAGTTTGATGCTAGTCTTGCCAATTTTTACATTAAATAATGATTGAAATTTCAGACGAGTTGATTTCGCGCCTGTTGCTCCTTTAATTATTTTTCCATTTATTGGTAATTTTGGGCAATTTTCAAACTTTAATTTATTTTCATTATAAAATTTTTGGGATATACATGTTATTTCACTGCCCGTGTCTATTAATGCATCAATTTCTATGTTTTCAATTTCGATTTTAATTTCGGGGCAATGCTTTATATTAATGTTTTCTCCGTTTGGCGCGATATCAAATAATAATTCTTCCCGTGGATCCTCGAAGATAGAATTTATATTAATCATTTTATTTTTTATCTCCTCTTGAGTTGTGTCATGTAATTCTTTTTTCTGAGATTTTTCCGAGTTGCCTGACACAACTACTCGGCGTTTCCCTGAGAAGAATCATTAATTGATGGTATATCATCCAAATTTATTTCCAGTATACCTACTTTCTGGTCGTACTGGTCAACTATTTGTTGATTAGCTTTATTATTTATTTGCTTTCCTTTCTTTTTATTATTATTTTCAACTATTTTTGTTTCATTAGGGGAAGTTGTTTTTGCATTTTTATCGTTTGTCTTTGGGGTGCTTGAAGCGCAAACTGTATTAACATTTTTTGTTTGTTGTGAATTTTGACCCGTTTTTTGTGCATTATTTGAATTATTAGTGTTATTGTTAGTTTGATTATTTTTATTTTTGGGCTTGACAATCTTTTTTATCGTCGCTATCGTAATCGGTTAATAATTTAAATAGATCACTTTTATTTTTAATTTGCTGCCCAATTAGTGCATGTCTAATATTAGTATCAAAATGATCGGGGATACGCTCTATTGATTCGCTTTCAGATTCTTGTATTTCTAATTCTTTAATTAAACTAAATAGTTGAATAGCATATTCGACTCGCGATTCCTTTCCGTTGGGGTTGAAACGTCCGAATTCTAACTTTCTTTTTGCGTTTTTTTGAATTTCCGCATTCCAAAAATGATCTTTTAATTTTTCAATAAATTCATCGATATTATTTATTTCTTGTTCTTGAAGAAACCACCAATTTTTTGCTGAATCCTCCAATGATTGAGAAATTAAATAAGGTAATTCTGATCGCGAAGATTTAGCATATTGAATATATTTTCTTAATTTGTTTGCAAATTTCATTGGATTTTCGTATTCCAGCCCTTTAAATTTTGTCAATTCTATTTTTAGTTTTCGTGAACTGTTTCCGGAAGCAACAGCTGGTAAATTTTCTATTCGTTCATCGAGTTCATTTATTTTATCTTCCTTTTTTTAATCCGTTATTTATTTTTTTATTTAATTCATCAATATTTTCAAGACAATATGTTTTTAAAGCCGACATATCTTCAATTATTGGTGGATTCATTGTTAATTCGTTTAAGGTTTGTTTTAGGTTTTTGTTTTCATTAATTAAAAATTGAGTAGCACCTTGCAATTTTATAATCGTATCATTTAATTTTTTGATTATTTTATCCTGCTTTTCTAATTTTGCAGAAATAGCGTCTAATTTTTCTTGAGATTGGTGTTGCTCTATTGATTCATTACTCGGTTTTGTTGAAGGAAAACGTAACGATTCGTCTGAAAATTGCTCGATTTTTAATTCAAGGGATGATTGTCTAGATATTCAAGGGAGATGTCTAGAATAAAGTTCTTTTAATTCATTTGTGACAGCCCTTTCCCACTCAAGTCGGCGTTGTTGTTTTACGTTCAACTTATCCTGAGTTATAGAGCGTTCAAGTTCTTTAAAATTAGACTCAGTCGTATCGTGAGACCCCATTTTAATTTTATTGAATTTGTTTGGTTTTAATAAAATAAAATAGTTGATTTTTTCCCGAGTATAATGACTTAAACGATTAATTTTGAAAAGATTTACAGAATTTTAATTAATTTAAATAGATAAGTTTTCCATTTTTTCCGTTAAAGTTTTTATTTCTATATCCCGTGCATCTAATCTGTTTTCTATGCTTTTAAATTTTTTAATAACGTAACTGGCAAATGTACTTAATTGTAGTGAAAATTCATTCTTTTCAGCTACTAATTCATAAAATTTAGCAAGGATTTCTTTATTCTTTTTTATGATATCTTCTATTTGTTTGTGTAAACCGGCAGTTGTATGCCAGCGATCGGCATCTAGACCCTCTAAATATTCTACAGTACTCGCGAGTCGCTCTATTTGCACGCTTAACAGATGTTCCGTGAAAATATCTGATGTCGCGTCGGGCATCACTAGTTAATTTAATTTTAACTTATTAAAAAGATCTGTTAGTTTTGAAATTTCTAAATCTTGTTTATTTAAACGTTGTGAAATGTTACTTGTATTATTCTTTGTGTTAATTTTAAATTGTTTAAAAAACTTTATGTTTTTATTATGTTTATTTATTAATTTGATAATACACTGAAGTAAGTCATATTGTTTCTCTTTTATAGATTGCACATGATCAAAAAGTTTATAGGAAGCTTCTTTATTGTTTTCAGTTGAGTAGATTATTTCTTCTACCAAATTATTTAAACGCGCTATCCTAGCGTTTAAACGATGCTCTATAATTCGATCTGGATCGAAATCTCGCATTTCCCTTTTTATATTAACTTAAAGATTATTTATTTTTTAAGAAAAACTTAAAGATTATAATTTTAATAAAAATTTTTCGCAATATAATTATAATCCTATTTGAAGTATAAGTAAAAGTTTAATCAAAGAAAATCATTCCATTTCTGTACACTAGTTTTATATTCACATTCTATCGTCATATAGCTTTCGAGTCCCTGTTTGGGCGCCAAATGTATGTAACATACAAATTTTACTTACGCTACGAGAGTTCTTGAGAACTCGAAAACGTATATTACAATAGATTAATTCCTTTTGTAGCTCACGTTCGTCATGACAACCGAACGAGTTTCGCTAATAAAAAGGTGTCTTTTAAAATTTTATTTCTTCGATCTTATTTAAGCTCTCTAAGCTCACATACGTCATGACAAACGAATGATTTTTGCTTATTGAGTTAAATTTCTTTGGCTTGTTTTAGATTTATTTTATAATCAGCTTTATTTTATTTATTTATAACTCTTTAGCTTACACCCGTCATGATAAACGTGTGCCTGTTGCTAATTAGTTTTAATAAAGAATAAATGCAAAAACTATTTATGACTCACATACGTCATGACAAACGTATGAGTACTGTCAAAAATAATAATTGTTTTCTTTTTTATTGTTTGAATTTCATTCATCTTGGATAGGCTTTAGCTCACATACGTCATGACAAACGTATGAGTTTTGCTATCAATTAAAATTAAATTGTGATTTGATTTATTATTGATTTTATTTGTTTTATTAAATTTTTACACAATGATTGAATTTTAAGATTTTTAGAATCAAGAGAGGAGTTTCAAATTTTTAATGATTTCTCTTAGCTTTAGCTTGCATACGTCATGATAAACGTATGCCTATAACTAATTAGCTTTGAGTGTTTGTGAATAATGTTAATTAAGTATAGTGATGATTTATTTTAAATAAGCACATGTCGAAATCAGAGTAAATGAGGATCAGAGTCGAAGAAATGGTACTGATTTAAGGGATCAGGCCGAATCATAGTTCCGCGTGCCACCGAGACGAGGCGAGTAAGTATCGTACCGACTTTACAGCCTGATAATTGAATCCTCAAGCTCAGTCCACGAGGTTCCCGACGAGTCGATTAGAGCAGAGCGCGAATAGCACGCTCGATTTAACGGCTCCCATCCAGCCCGTGGAGGTGTCGCAGGGACAGCCAGTAGAGGTCACCCAGTTTCTCTCACTCGATCAAGAAAGACTCAGGTTAAGAGAGAGAATTCCACCCGCGCCCACGTCTACCGTAGGAATAGCTCCGCGCCAGATGATAACGACCACACTCCAGTATAGACCCAGTATTTTGCGTGTACCAACTCATTTCCCGATTATAGGCAACAACTACCGGAATTACCCCAAAATTATGATTATCAACAACAATCCCCTAGGTGTTCTTATCAGATCCTCCGCAATGACTCCATACCCCCACCTGACGTTTTTCCCTATTCACAAGCATATTTTAATCGATCTGGTAATTTAGATAGTTTATTAATGGCCTGGAAAAAGAGAGTAAACGAAATTTTGAAGAATTGGCACATCGATTTTCGAGGAAATAAGAAGGTAGAGCTGGAAACTCTTCTTCAGAATTTGCGAGAATGCATCATCGCTAATCAACTCTTCATCAAAGATGTTGCGAAAGCTCTAGCGGCTGCCATTGATGATGAAACTTGGAATTGGTATCGTCGAGAACATCGGTATTGGACTACCTTCAAGGAGTTAGAGGCAGCATTCAGATTACAGTTAGGGGTGGAAAACATCCAAGAAAGTTTCATGCACGCGATAAAGGCTCGTACCCAGGGACTGTTGGAGGATATATCCAATTTTATTTCCAAGTTACGAACGCTTTTAGACCAGCGAAAACCAGAAATGAGTCTGAAGGATCAATTAAATTGTGCATACAAAAATTTACATCCTAGTTATAAAGAACGATTAATCCGTGAGCAATTCACCACCTTTCCAGAATTACAACGCCTTGGAAAGAAGGAAGAAGACGAAAGACTGCAAGCAAGAGCGTATCAAGCCCTGAAGAATTGTTATTTCCAGACACAGCCTATGTTCCCCCAAAGAACAAACAGTCTCCCCGAATAGCGGCAATGGAGTCTGACGATGTGTTTCAGGAAATCAATACTGCACGATCAATAGACAGTCTGGTTGTGGCTCCCGTGACAGACAACAGCAAAGTGAAGAAACCAACTTCCGCGAATAACCAGAAGAAACAACAAGGAAATAGAAAATCTGTGAACACCACTACCGGCCCCCAGAATGCTCAACCACAAGAACAAGTCCTAAGAAATAATCAAGAAACAGGAGCCATAAGTCCTAACACCATCGGAGCCAATATGCAAGAAGATGCAGTACAGCGACGAAAACGGTACAAACCGTGCTTCCGTTGTGGTCAGCTGTGTCATTGCAGAGAGGAGTGTCCTAAGGGCATTAGTTGCCTTGGTTGTGGTACATCGAACATTACGATTAGCAAGTGTAAACCGTATATGTCTAAATTGCGGGGTAACTCCCCGCAACCGGAGTAAAAAGGGCCGATGCTCCGATCACAGAGAAACGACATGCTCAAATCCCGCAGTATCAGATTGTCAGATTACCCCTGGTTTCAGAAGGACTGGAGATGGGTAAAATCATAGAGAGTACATTATAAAGTATCCCTAAAGGTTCTTCACAGGTTAAGAAAGGGCAGGACTCTGAAGAACCTACCGATCAGATGGTTCACTCTTCTTCAAAAATAGAGATAGAAATAACCAGATTAGATAGTAATCCTTCTTCAGATGTTCCGACACCATGTACAGATAGTATAGGCAAGAAATCTGTTGAAGATGTAAATATAGCGTTTACGTTTACGTTTACGAAAATAAGTTTAAGAGTGTTAATAGTCAAGAAGATAAAAGTTTCGAAAAATTGTCCATAGAAGTAAAGACAGCAGTTAGGGTCCCCACCCATGTGTTGGGTGCCGCACAGTGTATGTCACTAAGCTCGGAGTTCATGTATTTTCTCACCACAGAGCTCAATGGGAGAAAACTGATTGGATTACTGGGCAGCGGAGCAGTGCATTCGTTTATCGGCAACGGAATCGAACGAGAATTTCGACGAAAGCTCACATCGAGAAACACATGTGTACAGGTAGCCTGTAACCTTATCCATAGATAACTTGTGGAAAACGGTACCATTTAGAGTCACCGATGATCCGTTATATGATTGTATTTTATTAATAGATTTTATTAAAACGTTTGGGATGAAAATAGATGCAGCGGAAAACAAATGGTGGATAGAGAGGGGTATCCCACATCCCTTCTTCCCGTATGGGTAAGATGCAACCAGTTTACCGGCTGTATCCAGTTTAGGAGGATTGTCGACCGCAACGAGCGAACAAAAGTAACAAGTATCACGGTTACTGGATGAGTTGATCTCACCAGTACCGACTAAGTTGGGTGTGACCAACTTAACGACACATTCAATTAATGTGCAAGATCACGAACCGATTCACCAAAGACCCAAACGATAAATTTCTAGAAAAACTTGTGCAATCTACTGATGGAATAGAATATTTCCCTTCCAATGAACATGAACTTGTAGTTTCATCTAAAGAAGCAAAAACAAATTCTATATTTATTTTTGATGATATATCATATGAAGAACTAGATAATATTAAAGCTTTTTACTGTATGGGTAGACATAATATGTCGATTGTTTATATTTATGTCAGTCTTATGCAAATACCTATACAATAGTAAGAGATAAGTTAAATTTATTAATAATTTTTAACAAATCAGCAATTCAAAAGTATTTACACTTCATGCTGGACCGATAAATATAGCTTTCTAGTCATTGATAAGGATCGAGATATTAATGATGGAGGGTACAGAAGAGGATTTGAACAGTTTATAATAAAAACTCAGAATTGAATGTAGACTTATCATTTAAATAAAGAAATTCAAACTGCGAAGATGACAGATTTTAATAAAGAAATTTCCATTCTTCGAGAAGTAGAGAAAGCTCGTAACGTTATAAAGCGTAAGTATAATAATATAAAACTTCATAAATCGAATGCAGATAATGTGAAAAATGAAACTTTTAAGCCTATAGTAACGCCTTTAGAAAAATTGATAAACCAAATGAAGCAATACGTGAAAAATTAAATGCAAAATATAAACATTTCATATCAAAATTAATGTGTTTATCTAATATAAAAGTGTAACAATCGGGTTGCATATGGGGTAGGAGGTATTCCGATCGCCGCTGAATTCAATACGTTCAACGGCGCTACTCGCGAACGGGCTCAATGCACTCGTTGCAACCCCAAATTGCCACGCTCAATACGCGTGCAATACTAACACGTAACGAGCTCAGTACGCTCGAAATCCCTTTAAGCGGTGCTCAAATAATACATACCGATTTTCACTAAACGTAAATTAAATAACACTTTATTATTTCACTTAATATAGAAAAATACTGACATTTATTCTCAAAGATAATATTTAAAAATTATACAAAAAATGATATAAAAGAAAACTTCATTTACTGTGACACTCTTCATGCAGCTAAGACTAATACGGTTTCGGTCGGCCTTCCGTTGCGGTTACTCTAAAATATACAAAAGAAAACGCAATTACACACAATGAAACGGCTTATAAATGTATCGCGGCAGCCCAATCGCTCGCACTCATTACGTGCGACGACCTCTTCTCTTTGGATTAGAGCTCGGCTCAGTGCTCCGAGCCGCTCGACTCGAGGCGCGCCCGGTGGGAGAGACCGATCGTCGCGGCAAAGTCTTCCCACTGGTGGGAAGGCGTCGCGGAGTGGGGATGCTCGAGAGCGCACTTGCTCTCCGGCCGTCGCAGTCGCGCTAACGCAAGTATATATTAAATATACGCGCGTTGCTTACCGACTTAATTCGTAACAAAGCTATTGCTCGCGCTGTCGAGCAATACCTTTGTTACATTACCCTCCCCCTTAAAAAAACGGAGTTTTACGCACAAGAAAAAAAACTAACTCTATAATAAAACTAAAAAAAAATAAATTACTGATAAGAGCAACTCACTTGCGTGGCGGCATGAAACGGGGTACTCCTTCTTTTGAAAACTTGATCTGCCACGCGTAGCCCCACATCGTAGTCCGAAAATTGCGCACCCCTAGTGGCACCTTCACCTCCGGTCCGAAGGGTATCGATATTGTCCTCGTCGGCCGTAAATCTGCCGTTGATGTCGTTGTTGCTGACGCTGTTGCTGATGTTGTTGACTTCGATGCCGTGGGTGGCGGTGTCGCTGGCGATATTGCTGTTACCGCTGCCGCTGCTCTCCTCGCCGTTGCCGCCTGCCATTTGGCCACTAAACGTTCCTTAGGTATGGGTGGTAGCGACAGTGCGCTTCTTCCTTTCAACTTCTCCTTCGGTGTTGCAACGTATTCGGTGCTGACTGCTGCAGTTCCTGCAGTCCCTGCAGGGACATATTCCTCGTCGACGGGCGGTGGTCCTCGGCCTTCCAACCACTTCTCAAAATCTTCGGTCTTTAAATATATATCTAGTCTTCGATAATCAAGTATTTATTTTTTATTTGTTACTAGTGCCGGAGTCATGATTTAATATAAAGAAAACGACGCTATAGAGGTAGATGCAAATCTGTATATGAATAAACTGTCTCATTCCGACTAATTCCATTCTTCTTTCTGTAACCCCGTTCTTTTCAATTGACGCTCAACTAGTGGCAAGAGGGTCTAATCGGAATTAAATTGGAAAATAAATCAACAAAATTTAACACGCTAATCAGCGAATGTCAACGTCGAGAAAACTAATGAAAACCAAAATGGTGGAAACAAGGAACACGGCTCAGGGTAATATCATCAACCCGAATGCAGCTCATCGAAGAACTCCGAACTCAACGTAACGCAACCGCATTGACGACTGCGCAAGCCCCGACTCTGCCTACTGCGGGTAACGTACCAGATAACGCGAATGTTGTAGTGACTCGAAGTGAATCCGTAAATTCATGGGTTTGAACGCGAACACGGAGTTAGTCCGCGACATTCTATAAGGGTGATCGAGGAAATCCGTCTGAGTTTATTGAAAAGCTGGAAAAGTATTTTCGGAAAAAACGTATCGCGGAAGACCAAAAATTATCAATAACCCAAAACGCACTTCAAGGCCGCTCGCGATCATGGTTTGAAGCTAGATCTACTCCTTTTATAGACCTTAAACATTTCAAATCGAAATTTTTACAAGAATTTTATTCGATAGAAGCGCGAGCGGAATCGCGAAGCAGTTGGGGTGCGAGAAAATTTAGATCGTCCGATGGATCACTGGTGGAATATTTTAATGATCAACGCCGCGCGGCTAAGTATTTTGACCCACCAATGGACAACTACGAGTTGAACTATTATATCATTAATCAACTGCCGCAGCGAGTCCATGACATACTCGCCGTAATAGATTTTGCTGACAGGGACCGAATTTCGAAAGCACTCGGAAGGCTCGATGCAACACAGAACCGGAATCAGAATACAGAATCGGAAAATAAATTGGGAGGGGCGCAAAGTAAAGTCGGCACATCGGCTAGGCAAGATTACGCGACGCATGCTTATCGAAGATCAAATAATAAACATGTGAGAGAAGCGCAACTGACGAGGGGCGGCGAAAGTTCACGTAAATATACGCACGCGCAAAGTAAAATTTCTCCATCAATCGCCTATGCAGGTAATAGTAAACTGAGATTGCCCGATCACGGTGCTCCAGAATCGGTTTTAATGAAATTTTGTAGTAATTTCAAAATTCATAGATTTCTCGTTTCTGTACAACTTTAGGATCATTTTCAGCTGAAAATGAAAATCATATGTTCGGCGCTTTTTTTTTAAATGAAAAAATAAATCTTTTTGAAAAAAATCTTAAATAACCCATTTTCATGCATCAATAAAAGTTGATACCAACATTAAATAACAATGAAAATTTTATTAATATTGAAAAAGTTGATCTTTTCTTTAAAAAATTAAAAAATAAATTTTTATATATTACAAACTGTAACGGGGTTGCCTTGACCGTTTCACCTCGCGGAGGAGACCTGTCTCCGCGAGATGGGTGCAATGGGGCACGCACGAGTGCCCCGTGAGGTCCTTACCTCGGGGTGCGCGCGAGCACCCGACGGCGAATACACGTCGCCGCGGCCCGTATACAACGTGAGAGTACGCCTGTACTCTCACTTCTTGTACTCGCGTACTGTCGCACGAACGCGCTCCTCGCGTTCGCGTGGCTGTCGTCCTCCTAGATGACAGCTGATGCCGGCCGCTCAGCTCTGCGATAGAGTGGCGGTATCCGGGAGATTAAGGACGAGGAGGGTTTGCCGAGTAGCCCCGCGGACTACTCGGAAGAATAACGCGGTCGTGTAAAATTGCAAGTCGGAGGCCTTTATTGCCTCCGTAAAAGAAATTACAGTAAAAGCGTCCCGAATGGTTAGTAGCTGTCGGGCGTGCGAGCCGACCGCTCCGAGCACGCCCGAGTGTTGCCGAGCGGAGCCGCGCGCGAACGCAAGCGCGCGCGCTCCTACGAATTCTCGGCTGCGTCGAGAATTCGCCGGCCGATCGCGCGATCCGCGATCGGTGATGTTTACGCGGAGCGCGACCTTGCTCCACGTAAACAAATACCGCGCTCGAGAGCAGGTCGCCTGCCTGCTCTGCGTGTACACACACGTACACGCCCACACGAAGGAACGGGTCGCTTACCCGTTCCGCGCGACGACTCGCGAACCCGACCTCGAGCTCGTGCTCGAGGTACCGATGCTGTACCGCGCGGCGGCTCTTCTGCGAGAACCGCGACGCCCACCACACAGGAGTCCGCGACCGCGAACTAGGGAGAGAGAGAAAGATGACGAGCTGGGGATACGTTCCCCACGTCCGCAGAACACTGTCAACAACAGGGAGTCGAGGCGCTCCTCGACTCCTCGCCGGTACGCGCCCGCACTCGCTTACAATCACGGGCGGTACTTACAGCTGTCGCAGCCTTGGCTCGTCTTCGGCTGCTTCCACGTTCGCACGTCCTGCTGTCGCTCGCTTCCCCTCGATCCGCTCGATCACCGGGTGGTCCGTTCGCGCACGTCCGTCGTCGCCGACGGCTAGAGAGAATCTCTCGAGATTCTAAGATGGCCGCCGCTCCCGCGCGCCACGGCCTAATTCTCCCTCGCGCCGCGAAGGCTCGCGACGGCGCGAGGTACCCGATAGTACCTCGCGTCACACCCTCCTCCCAGACGCCGTTAAGCTACGACTTTACGGCCTCTGTTACTCTTCGCGAGCCAATCCTCTACAGGTTAGGGATTAGAGGATTAGGGGAGGTAAATAAATCCAACACGAACTACATCGTCATGGTGTGAATTAAGGGCGCGAGGTCTTTATTCGGCCCTCAATCTACAAAAAAAAAGGGGTGTTGAAGAAGGGTCCAGCACGGGCAGCTTACTCGTACCTCATCTTGCTGAGGTACCACCCGTGCTGGTCCTTCTTCGGACACTGATTCGCGCGGAACACGCCTGGCTCCGCGCACACCGAACAAAAGAAACGGCCCGGGTACAGCTCAAAGAGCTCCCGGCGCCGCTTCTCTTTGGCGTCTGCGTCGACGCGGGTCTGGAGGTTGGCGAGGCGTCTACGCTCCTCCGCCTCCTCCTTCTTCCTCTCGGCGGCCCGGTTGCGGCGGCGCTCCTCCTGTCGCCGTCGCTCCTCCTCCAGTCGCCGCCGGTTTGCCTCCATGGCGGCCCTTTCCCGGTCTTCTTCCGCCTTCTTCTTATGGTGGGCCTGGTACACCTCGTCGTAGGCTCGACGAGATGCGGCCAGGCCCGCCTGCTGGGCGCGAATCTCCACGAGGCTGAGGGAGGCGCGCGCCATCTCCGCCAGCTCCCCCTCAGCCCCCTCCGTACAGCCCAGGAGTGCCCGGTGGGCCTCCTCCAGCTGTCCGACGGCCCACCGGTAGTCTTCGATGGAGGAGCGGAGCCAACTCTCCAACTCCTCCAGCCTCTCTGCGGCGGAAAGGGGCCGCTGTTGAAGGGGGGCGCCGTCCTCGGCGCCTCCTCGCTGGGATGATTGGGAACGGAGCTCCTCTCCGTCCCCCTCCTCGGCGACGCTCACCGTCATCGAGGCCACGGCCCCTGGCTCGGGGACGTGGGGTCGCCGTAGGGAGCGGGTGGCCTCCTGGCCACTCGCTTCGGCGTTTTCGCGGGCGGCATTGCTGCCGCTCGCTGTCGCGCAGGGGACCTCCTGGTCCTCTGCTTGATGGGAGGCGGCTTCGCCGCACGCCTCCGTCTCGTGGGCGACCTCCTGGTCGCTCGCCTCCGTCCCTGACCGGCTCGACGGGGATTGGGGCTCTTCCCCAACCGCCTCCGTCGCTTTGGGGGTCCCCTCCAGGGTGCCCCCGGTCAGGAACTCCGTTGGGTGCTCCTCAGCGTCCTCGCTGAGGAGACGGGCGATGCCCTCCTCCAGCTCGGAAGGGTCCATCTAGGAAAGGGACAGAAAGAAAAAGAGGGATGGTGAGGAATGGCTCTCAGAGTCGGTTCTTTCCTGTCAACCGTGTCTTCCTCGCGTCTTACGTTTTGGCCGCGCTGGCCTTGTTCTTAGAACCGGGTGGACGACCCGGTCCTCGCTTTCCCGTCGCGTTTCTAACTTGCGTGACGGCGTAGGACGTCCTCTTCTTCTGCAGGAACGTCTGCGCCGGGGATGTACGGTTTCAACTGTTCTGAGTGGATCGGACCCACTGTCCGTCCACTTTGGTCACGCAACGCGTACGTGTTGCTGCCCAAGATTTCCGTAACATCGTACGGTCCGGCAAACTTCGGAGCTAGCTTCCCAGCTACTCCTTTTGCCGCATTGGAAAGGACTTTATTCCTTTTCCATACGAGATCTCCGACTTTGAAGCTCGCTTCACGTCGGCCCGCGTTATAGTAACGCGCCTGTCGATCTCGTTCCCTGTCGGAATTCTCCGCTGCCATGTCGTGGACCTCGGAGAGATTCCTCATTCGGAGAGCCCATTCTTCTCGAGCCTCCTCTTCGTTTCGTTTTAGTATATCAAGCATCTGCCTGCTATACTCCGAGTCTAAGGGCTTCGGATGCCTGCCGTAGACGAGGAACGCAGGTGTCATTCCTGTGGCACTACTCTTGGAGTTGTTGAACGCGTGGACGAGCTCTGTAAGATGCTCGTCCCAGCGATCATGGTCATCTTGGATGAAAGCCATAATCATCTGCTTCATCGTTCGGTTAACCCTTTCGACAGGGTTAGCCTGCGGATGGTACGGGGGCGTCGTTTCATGACGTATCCCCTTTTTGTTCAAAAAACCGTCGATCGTTCAGTTTTTGAACTCTGTCCCGTTGTCGGAGAGGAAGACTTCGGGTGTTCCAAACCGGAGACAGATGCGTTCTGTAAACTCCGCCAGTATGGCTTCGCCTGTGGCGCGGTGGAGCGGAATCACTTCCACCCACCGTGTGAATAAATCCTGGAAAACTAGAATGTATTCGTACCCTTTACTCGTCTTGGGTAGCGGGCCCATAATGTCGCCTGCGACATACTGCCAGGGTCGTTCGATGACCCTGCGGCCCATGAGTCCCGTCGGCGGCCTTTGCTCAGCCTTTATCTGCTGGCAAGTCTGGCATTGCCGCACGTAATTGGCGATGCACGCATCCATACGTGGCCAATAATATTGACGGGCAACCCGTGCGAGAGTCTTCTCTCGCCCCAAGTGTCCTGCTGTGGGGCTATCATGACACTCTTTCATGATATCCCCTTGTTTTTCTAGAGGAACGACGAGCTTCCAAGCCTCGTCGTCCTCTCCCAGGATTCCTTGCATAAGTTGGTCGGGGTTGTAATAAAACAGTCTCCCCCCGACCCACTTCATCTTCGGATCGGTGAGTGGTTCCTCTTTGGCTTTCTTAAGCTGTTGGAGGTACCACTCATCCTGGGAATTTCCCGTCCACGAGACACCTGCCACTGGTGTCTCCTCGCCCTCCTCCTCGTACATTCGAGAAAGGGCGTCTGGGACATTGTTGAACGCACCTTTTCTGTGCTCAACAGTGAATTGGTGGCCTTGCAGCTCCAGGGCCCACCGCGCTAATCGCCCTGTCGGACCACTCAGTGTGCGCAGCCAACGCAGACAGCTGTGGTCCGTGACTACGCGGAATGCGTAGCCTTCGATGTATGGGCGCAACTTCTTTAACGCCCATACTACAGCGAGACATTCGCGTTCTGTCACGCTGTAGTTCCTCTCGGCAGGTGAGAGGACGCGGCTGGCGAACTCCAGTGCTCGCTCCTTGCCATCTTCAAACTGAAGTAGAACTGCTCCGATTCCCGAGTCGCTTGCATCTGTTTGTACAACAAACTCATTGTTGAAATCAGGGCGTTGCAAGACTGGTGCGGAGGCTATGAGAGCCTTTATCCGCTCGAATGCAGAGTGTTGTACTTCAGTCCACTCAAACTTACGCTCCTTCTTTGTTAGTTGCGTAAGTGGTTCGGCGATCGTGGCGAGGATGTTCAGGAACCTCCTGTACCACGATGCCATGCCTAAGAAGCGCCTTAGCTGCTTTACGTTCTTAGGCGGCGGGTACTCTAGTACCCGCCTTATCTTCTCTGGGTCAGGGCGGAACCCGTCTTGGTTCAGCACTACTCCCAGGTATTTTACTTCGCATTGGCAGAAGTGGCTTTTCTGCCGATTGATCGTTAGGCCCGCCTCTCGTAGACGGCCTAAGATCTTACGAAGGTGTTCGAGGTGCTCCTCGAACGTTTTCGACATTATGACGACGTCATCCAGGTATGCGAATGCAAAGTCTTCGCAATCTGGAGTGACGACCATGTCGACTAGGCGCTGGAAAGATGCTCCTGCATCTTCCAAGCCAAATGGCATTCTCTTGTACTGGAAGTGGCCCATTCCAGGTACAGAGAAAGCCGTTATCTCTCTGGACGCCTCGTCCAGAGGTACTTGATGGTACGCGTTGCTGACGTCTAACGTCGTTCAAAACTTTGCCGCTTTGGCCTTGCGGAAAGCCGCGTCCATGCGTTTCGCCGGGTAGCCGTCCGGCGAAACCTTGAGTGTATTGACTCTTCGATAGTCAATACACATCCGGTATCCTCCACCGGATTTCTTAACCATCACGACCGGGCTTGACCACGGACTCGTGGATGGTTCAATGACGCCAGCGTCCAGTAACTTACGGACCTGCGCGTGCATTTCAGCCTCTATTACCGGTGAATATGGGTAATATCGCTGTTTGATGGGGCGAGCATCTCCCACATCAATCGAATGGGTCACCCACGTGGTGCACCCAAGTGTGGTCGGCTCCGTGCCGACCATTTCGTGCACAAGTGCCTCGACTTGTGCTCGTTGCTCCTCGGTTACATGGCGTAAGCCCACTGCACCGATCTGGATCATGTTAATCTCTTTAACTGATGCCAGTTGGAGATCCACGCTGACGTTGTCGTCTACCAACGTCAGCTGGTTTGATCGCGGATTGTGTAGTGAGCCGAATTCCCGCATGAAATTCGTGCCCAAGTAACAATCCGCATCTAGTGCAGGGATAATCGAAACTTTGATATCCCTGCTTATGCCACCTACTGTGAAGGGAAGGTAAGCACAGCCCACGATTGGGATCGTGCTACCGTCAGCGAGCTTAGCACCTGCGTGCTCGCTTGGCATAAGTGTTCGGCCGCATGCAGTTATCAACTGCAGGCCGATCGGTCCCATCACTGTGACCGATGCGCCTGTGTCGTACAGCGCGCGGAAGTGGAAACCTTCCACTTCCACCTGTAACCACCATCTGGTTTCCAGGCTTTCCTCCGCAGGAGCGTTCGGTAGTGCCGTCCCGCTAACGCCCTGGGAGGTCGTTCCCGAAGCTTCCTGACTAGCTTCATTGGCGTTTGGGGAAGTAGTTGAGTGCCCTACTTCCCCTGTTGCCCGTTTTCCGGCGAGCAATTAGGGCATTTTGCTCGGATTACGCCTTCTTTGTCGCATCCGAAGCAGCGAATAGGTTCTTTCGCTTGCCCATTTTTCTGGCCGTTCTTCTCGTTGCCATTGTTTTTCTTGGCGTTGCCTTTTCCAGAACGGCCCTTTTTGTTCGCCGAGGAGGAAGCACCCTTGTTTCCCCCTCCCTGCCTTTGCTTATTGCTTTCGTGGAAAGCTTTCAATAGATCTCCACTAAGCTTCTTTATCAGGTCGGCTATGTCTTGCTGACCTGTCCCGGCTATCGGAGCATCGGGCTTCTCCTTTATGTCCGGGGATGTAGCGGCCGTTACCGCTACCTTTACATGAGAAGACGTCCCTGTCTTCTCGTTCTGCGGTCTGTACACCGTTTCTGGCATTACCGCTTTGGATGGGTGAATTGGCGTCCTATCGCCCTTTTCCCTATCCAGGATATATTCAGCTTTTGTGCATTGATCCGCTAGCTCGTCTGGCGTGTTGCAGATCTCAATCCTGATAATCCTCTTGATTTCTGGGAGAAGATTCATAAATCTTCTCCAGCTCTTGGAGCCTAGTCATCCTCGGGGATATCTCACATAACATGCTCTCCATGCATGTTATGTAGTGGCTGCTCGATTCCCCGATGTGTTGGTAACGACTCCTAATATCGTCTCTTAGGCGCTCTTGCCTATCGTGGGCGCAGCCCCATCTGCGCCGAGTGGCTTGGCAAAAATCTGCCCATGTTCGCCACTCGCGGCTGTAGTTCCGGTACCACATGCTCGCCACATCCCTGAGTACGCACGGGAGCGACGCCAGCATGTCGCTCGCGTTTAGTTTGGACGCTCGGGCATTGTCCTCGAAACTCTTGAGGAAAGCCTCTACATCTTCTCCATGTTTAGCCGAGAACGTGACGTTCCATCGGCTATCTATTCGGCTGGGGTCCTCGTGACCTCTGCCTGTTGGTTTAGTTCACTTGTGGAAGGAACGATGTGTTCTCTCGTCCTTCCGTTCGTGAAATCTTTCCACGATCTGATTTCTCGTGGCGGGATTCGCCGTTGCGCGTTCTGAATGGTGTTCGCACCATTCAGTGTTTCGTTGATTCCAGGCTCGTCTATCGTGTACGTGTCCTGGAATCCAACGCGCGGTTGTCGATTGCGACGGATTTATCCGCTCCGTTCGCATATCGATCTGTTGGCCGTCGATTCTTGTGCTTGACATCGGCGGCCGTTGCTGGTCTACTACGTGAGCCAGCTGATCGACTCTCATCGTGAGAGCCGTCAATGCCCTCGCCTGGTTGACACTTGTGTTCAACAAGCTGTCGTATTCCGTTCGATTGCTCGAACGGTTTGTTGGATATCTCATAACAGAGATTCCAACCTCGGCGATTGACCCTGTGACGACTGACTGTCGTCATCGGTCCCGCTATCTTGGTCCTTTTCATTTTCTGACCTCGATGGCGGTGTGCGACTTGGCTCTACGTTGCCAAGTCCTTTGTCGTTTTCAGAATGGCAAACGATGCTGTTCTGATAAATTGAGAGAGGGTGAGGTCGGCCTTCTCATAATTCTCGTCCTGAATGGTGGTGGATGTTCTGTCCATGCACATCTCTTCGATGAAGGACTTCCTCAACGATTCACGGACTGTGCGTAACTCCTCCTCGTTTGAGGAGTTACACGCCTGAAAATCGGCTGCAGTATAATTACCCTGCAGCCAATTATACAGACGGTGACGCTGCACAAAGCAGTCGCCGTCTGTTCTTAGTCCGAGTTGCTGGATTGTCTCCTCCAGTTCCTCGACCGGGATCGCCGACAGCCACTGCTGGACGTCCCTTTCCGTTGGTTCTGACTTATACTCC
>JACCID010000544.1:0-37086 GCA_018906775.1 Sycophila sp. Sp_5 | reverse complement strand
AGGACGAAAAAAATTTTTATTCACAGCTCTACTAACAGCCACTTTATGCCCTCAAATGAGGCCATATAATGACATCTTTTTTTTTATTTATTAAAATAATGACATCTTATTCCCCATAAAGTAATTTCTCTACTTTCAGGGAATAAAGTACTTTATCCCCCATATAGTTGTGAGTGTATATTTTTCTTATATTGGATTATTAAAAAACTATTTTACCCATTTAACAACAAAGGCATAACACAGTGGCTAGACAGTTGAGTCGTGAATATAGTCTTGTATGCAACACGAGAGTAAAGTAGATTATTTCCTTGTTGTATAATGTACCACTTTTTTATAGCGTTTTAATAGGAAGTGGTTTTTTCCTATCGTTCCAATTTAGGGTTTCGTTTTCACAAGCACCGGCGATATGCTCTGAGTTCACTATGCACTTTTATATTTCAGCTTAGCAGTCCGATCACGTTTAATGAAAACACTAAGAAAATCAATCTGCCATCCAAAGACTCGCAGGCGGGCGATTCCGCCGTCCTTTCCGGCTGGGGGCCGTCAAAGCTCATCTAGCACTACCATTCCTGCCATTTTGCAAAAAGCTACTACAACCGTTATAGAAAATTCTGCTTGTTCAGCTCGATTAAATCGAGCCGGAATAGGTAACATAAGCAAAGAACAAATTTGCACCTTCCAGAGGGTGGGTCTTGGTAGTTGCAATGTAAGTGCTATTTTAAAAAGTTCACTTTATAGCACACTCCTACTAAAAAATCTCAGGCAGTATCTCATGCTAAAATCTCATGATGTTTTTAAAATTAAAGTTGCAGCGAAATTATGCGTTTTAGAGCCAACTCTCGGGTGAGAATTTTTTTTCAAAACTTTAATGTGTAGTTTTTTTATGTGCCGTCAGCATGATGAATTATAGTTACACTGCAACTTTATTTTTAAAAGTATCATTAAATTTTAGCATGAGATTTCACCTGAGATTTTCGGCAAGTGTAATGCCAAATTTCGACTCTCGTGCTGTAAAATATCGTATGACACTAGTGCCTAAATTATTACTACATATATAACCATGTTCCGCACCAGTGTCATAATTACTATTTTATTCAACATTATTAAACGCTAGCATTTGTGTAACATCTTTAGGGTGATAGCGGTGGCCCTCTTTCTGCCAATAACGAAATAGTGGGTATTGTGTCTTTTGGAATTCCGTGCGCCAAAGGATACCCTGACGTCTTTACCCGAGTCTTCTCGTACAACGCTTGGATTCGAAGTATTATAAATTCATCATGAGCTACTTAGTGAGAAGAGATTATTATATTTAATTTATCAAACGAGCTGGCTGTAAAAAGAGAAATAAATTGTTAATAAAATATAGCTAGCAAAAGTCATTTTTCCTGCTCGTTAATCCATGAAATGTAGGCGTCTAAAGCGTCGAGTGCACGAGGCCATTATGTGATGATGACGATCAAGGTCTTGTTGTTCCAAGTGTTTTCGATGTCGTCAAGAAATTATTATTCTTTGTCTTTTAAAATAATGTAAATATGTGTAATATTTGTAATGTTAAAATGTGTAATATTTCATTCAACTGTAGCACAAATATTTATTATCGTCTTTTCATTATACAAGTGTAGCTTACGCTACGTTGCCATAGGCCGGTACAGATTGTTTCTACTTGATCTTCTCGCGGCAAAGGAACAAGCTGCGACAGTGGCTGAAGATTACATGATGCAGTTTAGGTTAGGTCGGTTAGCATATTTAGAGTCGTCGGTTCTTCGTTTTTCACAATTTCAACAATAAAAAAGTTTATTAAACGAGAACAACAAAATCAAACCAGAGCAAGAAAAATGGACAAAGAGACTGCAAGAACTGCAAGAAGTCCGCGACGAAGTCGCAAATTCAACAAATAAAACAACGGAAAAAAACGAAAATGCATACAAAACTCCTCAAAGAGTATTCTATCACACACGAGATAAGGAATATGAAAATGAAAATCGAGGAGTCAAAGGCACGTGCAGAGGAAGAGAGAAGATATCGTGACAGCCACAACGAGAGGATCATCGATCACTGCAAGGAGGAGTACTTAAGGAAAGTGCGCTTAGAGCTCGAGCAACAGGAGCATGAAGAAGACAAGGAGGAGGCCAAACGGATCAACGAAATCCTCTTCCGAATGGATACCATGTTGAGAAAATCCGCGGAAGAGGAACTGTTTAAAGAACGGAACCCTAATACAGCCGCCTTACAGGTAGCACAGGCTAGGCTCCAGCAGGCAGAAAGGAAACTCAACCAGTGGAGGGAGGAACAGAGACACCAGGATGAGTCTACAGGATCATCAGGTGACGACGAAGACCAGCCTCCAGGAGCACAGGCACCAGCCAGCCCGCCCACAACAAGGGCCGAGCAAAAGGCAACAACATCTGTGCAATCTGGCTCATCAACAGCCGCTGAACCCCAGCAAGGACTGCGTCCAGTGAGCCGAGTTGAGCCCTGCAGAGAGCTGAGAAAACCCAAGGCTCAAATAAACTCCTCCAACACAAAACCGCCATCCTCAGGTACGACAGAACCTCCAAAGTCGCCAACACTGGTGGCAGAAGGAAAACTCTTCCATGAAGAAAAGCAGGAAAAAGAAATGCATTTCTTCACTTGGAAAAGGAAGGACCAGCAGGAAAGGACAAGATTATACCATGCTGGACAGAAAGTGAGGGAGAATACATACCTCAACCTGCAGTAGGAAAAGGATGAAGATCCGCCAAAGAAGGATGTCCAGGTCGAGCAACAAAAAAGACAATTAGTGAACAACTCAATGAAGTGAGATAGACAAAATGTATTAAGTTTATAACAAAGTTCTTTTTTTACAAAACTTTTGGGTGCGCATAATATTTTGTATGTTTAATATATTTTATATAAGCGTATATTATATTTTCATAAGTTAGATTTAATAAGCTTGATTGTTAAAACCGTATCATCCAGCAAAATTAATAATAATTGTTTAACCTATACACAATAACTTTTTCAAGTAGAGCAATCCTTTATTCCAAAAGATCCACCTACAGAATTTGAATTTGTTGCTGATCCTCCTTCAATTTCAGCTTTAGATTTGTAAGTCAATCCATTAATTTTAATTTTAATAATTTTCTAAATGATATTTATCATTTTTATGTAATATTAATTTACTTATAAGGATATAGTAAAGTTAACTGCACAATTTGTTGCACGAAATGGTCGTCAATTCTTGATAAATTTGATGAATAGAGAACAAAGAAATTTTCAATTTGATTTCTTAAGACCACAGCACTCTTTACTTCAATATTTCACAAAGTTGTTGGAGCAATACACTAAAGTAAGTTAATTCTTTAAGTGTATATTATAATGCCTAATAATTAAATAAATAATTTTATAGGTATTGATTCCACCAAAAGATTTAATTCCAAAACTCAAAGATGAAACTTTTAATATGGATAAAATTAATAGTCCAGTGCAGTTAATAATTGCATCGCCTATCATGACTGAGAAACCAGAATGGAAACTCGCTGGTCAAACTCTTAACATAACAGTGCAAGCCACGGATTCAGTAGCAGTAAACAGAAATTACAGTACGAGGTACGATGATTTATTTTAGATTTCATATTAATAGTCTTTCATTTAATGTGTATGTATATGTTTTTAGGGTATGTTTTTTAAAGATAATAATACCCTTGGATATTATAACTTAATGTCTGGCAATGTCATCAATCTGTTGTCTAAAGAAAGAGGTGGTAAGAAGAAATAATTTAGAGATTGGTAAAAATAGTATTAAGGTACACCGGCTTTGCCTTTACGACAATAAGGTTCCTTTCAATTTAAAGGACTTAAAGTGATTCGAAGAAGTCAAATGCATATATTAATGACTTTAATTAAAAAAAAACAATATAAATTTGTAATGAATTTATAAGTTTAAATGATGTTCATTTTGTAATTAAATGATCGAATAATATTTTTATCACTTTTAGTTTATTGCAGTTGAACATGTTGCAATAGGTACATTTAAAGAGAAATTAAAATTCTATAAAACGTAAAAAATAATAAAGGAAAAAATTACTCACTGTAAATGGATTTTAATATATGTGAACTACGTTTTAAATACTTCAAGTATGTTGTGTACATTTGTAGAGCTACATATTGAACATAATTTGTTTTGCCTTAACGTTTATTTTTTCATTACTGAGACTAAAACGGTGAATAAAGACGCAGTCGACTTCATGTACTACACACACATTCAAATACAATAAATTAATTTGACAAATAATAAATTAATTTAGTTTTTAGTCAGTAAATTTTATACACCCTTACCCTTCCAAAAGTGTAGTATGAAAGATTCGAGATTTTTCCTGCTGTCAATTGACATGGAGTGAACGACCTGATCATAATGCTAATCAACATTTTTTGTACCTTCAGTGAGAATGAGTACCAATCGCTGAAATATCTATTCATGAGTAGAATTAGTTAAGAAATATTAACATTTTTGAAAGTGCTGACACTGATATTTTCAGCATTGCTTGTAAAATGAAGTCATTCAACAAAAATCTCATGAATTTAGCGTATGAGTCATTTCTTATCAATCGCTACTTGAATGCAATTCTCAAAATTTCAACGTCTGCAACTCTTTCAATTGAGGAAACTAAAAAAATTATTCCTAATTTTAATTTTAGAGTATGAATTTGTTAAAATTCTTAAGTTATATAAATAAAAGCACAATTCTTAATTATCCCTTAAGATTCGCGAAATATTTCCGAAAGCATTTCTATTGGAGATAGACTAGTGCCAATTACGCGAAGTTAATATTTTTGTTGCGTTAATAGGATATTTTTTGGGTTGATACTCATCGGCCTTAGAAAACTACAATTTTCGTACGTAATACATGCAATATACAATTTTATCGTAAGATCAGGTATACTGACACTGCCTCAAACTCTCCTCCACTATTGTCAATTATTTGTTGTCCTGCAAAATTGGTGTAAAATAAATGGATAGATATACCTATAAAAAGGAAGATTGTCTTTAAGTAGCGGAACGGACTTTCCGACAAGAAGACTATCTAAAAATATAAAATTGCATAAAATACAATTTAGTAAAAAAAATGATGCCTCCCAATGTTAATTAATTAACATTTACAACGTACGTGTATTACACATAAATTGAGGCCAATTATTATAAAATTGTTTTCGATAATAAAGGACGAACTGAAACACTCTTCTAACAATGCACAAGCTCTGGAACAAATTTATTCTGTTAAAAGCCGTTGTTTTTTATATATTTTTTTTATTTTTTTTAATCTATAACGATCAAAAAGTTAAATGTGTGAAATCATAAATATTTGTCATTTTAATCGTTATAGATTTGTCGCTTTGGATTTCACATATTCAACTTTCTGATCTCTATAAATAAGTAAAAAATTTAATTCTCTTATAGTTATAAAAAGAAAAGTTAAAATAAATAAAATTTTAAATATAATTCACCTTATTGATTCTCCGTGTAAATTAATAGCTGCTTTTAAGTTCTGATGGATCAATATTTCTTTGCCAGGTAAATTTTGAAAATCATCTTCGTTGTAATGCTTCCCCAAGTTCAGAAGCTTATGTCTGTAAAGAAAAGCGAAAGATACGTTGAATTAAGTAAGGTGAAGAAATTTCTGAAATGTTTACTATACCTTGTAATGGCAAAGAGTCCACAGATATGTTGCACCGTAAGTATGAAGATTGAGTCAGTACCAGAAAGGTAAACTGTATTTGCAAAGATAACTACATTTAACTGCAGAATAACCCAAAACTGATAGTCACTTTCTTCAAAAAACACAAAATTGAAATAAACGAGTTTGTAATCGAGGTATGTTGCATTTTCTAAAGGAAAAGTGAAGTCAAGAACGTATGGGATGTAGCTGAAAATGAAAAATGCGCACCCAGATACGAACATGTAAACTAAAATAGAAAGTTTCTTTTTTAATACAAAAATATCTGCTCATAATGTTGCAGCAAATTGCCATAGTTACCTTGAATCAACCGACTTATTTTATACCCAAATTCATTGTAGCTTTTTAATATTAGTCGTTCTTCTACGTCTGTGATGATTTGCCAATGATTGGCAATTTTGTGCATTAACGTTCGCAGCTAAAATAAAAACAATTAAGAAAAATAATAATTATTAATATGAATTATTAATATGTACTTGCACGTCGCTGAAATGAACTGCTGTAAATTTGCAACTATCGTTTAACACCAATATTAATAAACCTGCATTCTCGGTCACGATATAATATGTTTTTTCATTCCATGCATCAATCAAGGCTCTCGTCTATTGGAAATAATAAAAGTTTAAACCTCATAATTAAAAGTGTGGTGTTATAATACTTGAATAAGATTTTAATTAAGATGATTAATAAATTTCATTATTTGATCGTTTCTGATAAAAATAACATAATACAATTAGGGGTTTTCATAAAAAATTCCTCATAGCCCGTCAGATAGAATGTTAAAAAATATAATAGACACGTATTTTTTCATTTTTACATTTATTAACAAAAATAAAACAAATTAAAAATTATAGTAATAGCGACGTCACCACTTAATATATCTGATAATGTGCACAATTGTGACATCACAGAAACTTTCGAAGCGCTCTATCTTTGACACAGCAACAACAAATAATAGTCGTCGATTATTTTTTTCTAATCAAAATTGAAAAAGAAATTTTCATGAAAAAAATAAACCAAATGCTACTAATGTCTGATTTTTTTTACGGAATTTTATCAGATAGATGCGAGAAAATCTCATTAATTAGATTACTATAATAAAGTAGTGTGATTTAACCCACAGTAATTAAAAATTATGGTGCAGAAATTTCGGTGACTATTTTGCCACCATCATCAAATCTTGAAAATAATTCACTCGTTCATAGTAGAATCAAGTTCTTTAATAAAATAATAGCAATAATAATAGTACCCGATAAAGAACGAGTAAATTTTTTTGTATAAACTGACAGAATTAAAAACATAAAAAAGATTAAAAATTAAATTAAAAATTAATTAAACAAGTAGAATAAATTATACAGACATTTTGTTGAATATTTACCACAGGTAAAATGAATGATAAATGCACTGTCCACCAAAGAAAAAAAACCGCCCGTCGGAATAATTTAGTCTGATATGGCCATAGTCCTACGGTTTTAAAAAAGACTATAGCAGTTTTGTAATATCGTTTTTTGCGTATATCCATTATCGTTTGATAATTTTTTTCTTGCGTTGTTGAAAGCTGTAATTCACTGGTTTAACTGACCGAAATAAATTGATTGCATTGCGCGATTATTAAAAATTTAAAGCTAAATTATTTTGTTCGTCCAAAGAAATATTTAATTTTATTTATGTTTTATTACTAAGGACAACAAAACTATTTGTGATAAGTTATTCTTCAGCGTTGGTCATTGATTTCTCTTCGTAATAAAATGAATGTACTTCACCTTGCTTTTTAAAAAAAAGCATTTCAATTAAATATTCTCTTACACCGTGAGGAACTTTAGAAAAAAGTTTTTTTTTATAAAAAAAAACTATTATTTCTATGCACTGATATATTTGATAATACCGAAAATACCATTGCATTGTCAAACTAAAATACAATCGTCATAGTAAGTCAATTAATAGTTAAAAAATAATTTCGTATTATTTTTTTTAACGAAGAATGACTCAGTGAATTATTTGTACACATGTAAATTCATAATAGCTCAAATCATTCGTTGTTTAATATTTTAATTTAAATAAATATTTTATTTTATTTTTATTTTGTTACTAAGGACAACAAGTTATTTATAAAAAGTCGTTCTCGGCGTTGGTCATTGATTTCGCGAAAAGAAAAATAAATCCACAAAACATTTCCATTAAACAGTCGTTTATATCAGTAAAAAAATTCGTTTTCCGTATTCGTACGATTACAAATATACTTTTGTGTTTTTTTTATTGATCGACACGTTATCTGACTGTTTTTGTACAAGAATAAATAAAGTTTTATTTATTTCCCTTCCTACAACTGTTCTTTTTCATTAAATATGCTTTTAAAAGGTAAGGAAACTTTAAAAGAATATTTAAAAGCGTTCACTGAATCTTTTTGTATTTGGTAGACAGAAAAACTTTATAAAATATTCATTATGTATTATACGTATAGAAAAAACATAAAACAAAACTTTTATTGTGGAATTTTTCTCGGAAATATATAATTAATTTATAACAATTGTTATTGTGGTGGCTATTAATTTCGCCTACGTAAGGGAAAAAAGTATTTTATAGTTTCGATTAAATATTCCTTGTCATCGCGACAAGAAACTTGAATAAAAGAATATTAATAACGTCGATAGAAATATTTATTGAATTGATTAAATTTTACAGTACACATAATATTGCACAGAAATTTATTCTATAATTACTAACAAGGACATTATACTAAGAAGCAATTTTCATTATAAATTATTATATTTATTTTAAAAACTTTTTATAATAAATATTTTCATTTTCGAAATATAGACATTCATGCGATTCTGGAAAAAAGAGAACTCCACAAGTAAATGGTGCGAAAAAAGCCTTGTGAAGAAAACCTTTTCTGAAAATAAAAGCTTACAATTAAGTTATTTCGGTGCAAATATACTTTAATTTAAATATTTCCATTAAATTACTTAAATTTTGAAAATTTCTTGACACCTTTCTCTGTTTTAAACATAAAAAATGTGACATTTTGTATTTATTTGAATGCTGATAATAAAATAGTAAACAGAGATGCAGTAGTCTTCATCATCTACAAGATAATAATAAATTAGTTTATTTTTAGTCAGTAAATTTTACGTACTGTCACCTTTTCAAAAGTGTAATAAGAAATATTCGTGATTTTTCCTGCTGTCAATTGACATGGAGTGAGTGACCTGATCATGACGATAATTAACATTTTTCGTATCTTTGGTGAGTATCTGTACCAATCACTGAAATATCTATTGGTAAGCAGTGTAAATTAAGAAATATTAAAATTTTTTAAATGCTAACATATACTGTGTAATGTAGGATACGGAAAACATTTTTTTAGATCAAATGTGGAATTGAAAAATAGGATACCACTATTGTAAGTGCACAAACTCCTATATTTTAGGATTTTTTTTAAAGTTATTGGCGTGTTTCATTCTCAATCAGTCTCCTGAACTCGTCAATAAAGAATGCTGATTCTGCCTTGTAAAAGAATTTAATTTTGCCTTTAATATACGTCAAAAAGAACAGTAAGATACGAAATATTAGTATAAAGGAATCATAACGAAAATCAATAATGTTTATTGAAATTATGTCAAGAAATTAATCATACAGGATACTTGACGTTACAGAAGCTTTTTAGTAGAGTCATTTATTTTCAAGCGAATAAATTTCTGTTTTGCTTAAATCAATGTATATATTGTCTCAAAAAAAGGTATAGGCGTCGAAGTTTAAATGGACTAATCATGATAAATCCCTAATTCGATCTAAAAAGGTAATTACATAGAATCTTTTGTGTTTGTTTTAAACAAAATACTAACATTGTAAATTGTAACACACGCCGATGCTTTTCAGGTAAAGGAACATACTTTCTGTCAGGTAAACGAACTAAAAATAGAATATTGCGTTTTAAGAAGTCGAAGTCTGTGTTAAAATGTTAATTTCTTAGAAAAAGCATTGTTTATGAAAATGTTTATCCTCCAATAAGGAAAGAATTTTCGTCAGTTGACTTAAAAAACGTTGAACCTTAGCGAATTGAATTTATTAATATCACTATATTTATTAACATGGATATTATGCAGAAAAATGCAATTTGACTTACATGTATTATGCATAAATTGAGGCCGATCGACAAGTAAAGGAAAACTGAAACACTCTTCTAATTGTCTGCAAGCACTGAAATGAATTTTAGTAGTTTGGTTATCTTTTGGAGTTACTATAATTAAGTACCTTCCTAAAAACGTCCACTAGACATTCGACATCGGCGGACCAATTGTAGGAATATTCTAAGCAAATAATAATAATTAATAATTTTTTTATAATTTTTTAATTTTAATTTTAATTTTTTGTATCAACTTCAATAATTTTCTTAAAATATTTGTACATTTTAATATAAAGTTTTATAAAATTCTTAACAAAAAATATATTTTTTGTAAAGAAATTATAAAACTTTATATGTCCATTTTTGTATAAAAGAACTTTTGCACAAACTTTACAAAAATGTAACAAATTTTTTTCACGTGGGGTAAATCCTCGATGGCGAACGTTCATGAACCGCTGCTCAATTGCGACGGTATTTATTTTAATAGGCCATTTTGGTAGTTTTTTTTTCTACTATGGTAATTACAAAAGTAATTATTTATTATAAAAAAATACCTTAAATTTTGTAAAATAATTACCATTGGGTATCCTATTGACAAATACACTGTAAACCAAATAAATAACCATACTCGTCGAAATAGTTTACTATCATAAGGCCATAATCCTACAGATTTTAATAACATTGTAGTAACTTTATAATACTGTTTTTCAAAAATATCCATTTTTGTTAAATAAAACAATATTTTTCTTATGCAGTGAATAAATTAAAAACTGCAGTAACCTTTAGAATGATAACAGGAGTAGAACACGTACTTGACTAACTTTTTGTACTTCACCATTGTTATAAATTGTGAAAAAATAGCTAAAAATTAATGATTAAATATCTTTATTGTCGATAAACGAGACAATGAATTGTAAAGAATATGTATGAATGTATAATAACGTCAATTTTTACTTTCATTGTTTAATACGGTATATTATCTACCGGCATAAATATTTTATTTTATTTACAAATTGTTGCTAAGGGAAATGTTCAATTTCGAAATAAGTTGACAGCTCAGGGATACACAAATTTTTTTTTTTAAGTTTAACGTTAGCAAGTTCGGCAATCCAGTAGTAAAGGTGAGTCATTTGTTTTCCAAAGGCATAATAGTGAAATTTTCAGAAGTAACAGCCAAGTATGGCTAGACACAAAATTTCTACAATTCACCGTAGTTATCTATTCGATTAGCGTAATTTCCTGATTAAATTTTTCACGGACTTACAGTTCAATTTGATTTCTGAACTGCTATGACATTCCAGTAGTAATAAACAAGTTAGTTCAGACAAAGTTTTCACTTAATTTTAGCATTTTATAGCATTTTAATTATATTATTGAGTTTGCAAAGAGTAGAAGTCTCATTTTTCAATTAAGTACCTTTATAAAAATATTTAATAATTCCATGTGTAACATCCATTGAATTTCAGTAGTAACAGCCGAGTGTGTTCGGGCAATTTGCTTCAATCTTTAAAAAAATGATACTAGAGTTTTCAAGAGGTGCTTTAGAAACGTAAAATATCATTTTTATTCCTGGACAAGGGCCCAGTGTAATTTTAATAGTAAAGTAAAATTTTCAGTAGTAAGAGCAGGTACCGCTCAGACCAGCAACACGTCAGCTGGTCTCTACTTCTTACAACCTAAATTTTCGATTTCCATTGTCAAGCAGTTGATCTTACAATAATTCTCAATGAACAAAAAAGAGATCCATAAATCGGATCTATCGATCACTCCCAACAAACAAAATGACGGCACGTGACGACATGATGATGGTACGTGGGCTACCGAAGCCGACACCGTGACGTTTATCTAGAGCAACACCTGGACTGCCCCGTGACAGCACACCGGGCCAAGCACACCGTGCTGAAATGAAAGTGCAGTTTTGAAGGTTATGGGACGGCAAATTGACAGCAGAATTTCAGCACGCGGTGTAGGCATGCCGTGTCGCCACAGTGTCGTAATTTTGCCGTCTAACTGTAAGGTACCAAAAATGCAGTTTTAGAGGTTAATATGGGACGGCAAAGTGACAGCAGAATGTCAGCCCGTCGTGAAGGCACGCTGTGCGTCAAAACGAGCTAAAAACTTAACTTTAAGCAGTTTAATAGATTTTAAATAAGATTTAAAAAACTGCCTTATTTAAAGTTTTTTAAGACATTAAAAACTAGTTGTCAAAATTAGAGTTTATGAGTTTAATTGCATAACTACTTAAAAAAGAATCAAGTTGAATATATTATTGATTCATATCAGTACTTTAATGAGTTTAATATGGTTTAAGTTGTATTGAAAATAATCTGCTAAATTTAGAGTTTATGATTACAGTTATCACTATTAAAAAGAGTATAGACTTGACACTTTATTATTCATTAATCTCAGTACTTACATTTGTTTAATAAATATTAATTTATAATAAAAAACTAAAATTTGGGGATTGTGGGTAACAGTATTATTATCTGATATCAGTACTTTCACTGGTTTAATTTATTTAAATTTATATTCAAACAACAGTAAAATCTTGGGTTTGTGGCTAATTTAGTAATATCCATGTATAAACCATCCCCGTGGAAACTATCTTATAAAATACTATAAAAATGTCCAAATTTTATAAAATCCGATAAATTATTTATCAGGTTTTATGCGGTTTTTGCACCATTTTATGGAGTTTTATAAGACCCTTTCAATAGGGATAATACCCATTATGTTAAAACTAAACTACCCAATTTGGTAATTTATAGCTTGGAAAAGATAAGACTTTATTCTTTTATTATTGGTTGATTTCAGAGCTTTTGTTGGTTTAATATGTTTTAATCCACATGGAAAAGAGCTGCAACATTAAAGATGTCCATGTTGTATACTTTCTGCGATTTAAATAAATATTTCAGAATATTTGGTGGACACTATTAGAATTCCCTTTTTTTGTACCTTCATATGAAAGTAAATTGAGAAAAAAAATTTGTACAAGTATTGCAAATTCAGTAAAAATAAGAACTTGGAAAATATTAGACTTGATTTTTTATGATCGATGATTTCAGTACTTGCATTTGTTAAATATGGTTTAATTGTACATTACAATGATTTTTTTCAAAGTATTTAATATATTAGTTTAAGAGAAATAAAAATATTTTAAAAAATACAGTTGTTCACGTTACAGCACGATGTGCTGCACAATGCAGCACATAGCTTAAATTTTCATAGCGGCACGTTACCGTTACAATGATGACACGGCATGCCCTGTGAAGGTTATGATTTTATGACGGCACAGTGACAGCAAAATGACGCCACGATGTGCTGCACAGTGCAGCACTATATTTTCAAAGCAGTACGTTACCGGTACAGTGGCGACACGGTGGTAAAAGGTTATCTTACGAGATAACACGATGACGGTAAAATAACGCCACACCGTACCAGCACCGCGGTGGGCCAAGACTTGCATTTTATTTATCAGCGGAGCGGACTGTTGTGCAAAAAATGTATCGATTGTAAAAAGCGCTAGAGGAAGCGCCGTTACACTGTTGGATGCGTTAGCGTAAAGAAACGAGTAACTAATTTATGGCAGGCCTCGCGCTATTGTGTAGGATTCTGCTGCTATTGCCGTTTTGCAAGCTGCACTTTTCTCGCGGATGGGCCGACCGCGAGCCGCGATAACAGCAATTGGCCATTTAGCATTCGCATTCGTCACGAAGCGGCAACAAATCGTTTTGCCCATCGAGCGCGAGCCTTTAAAAGCCAGTCACGATTTGCATTCTCTCCCTCGCGGGCAATTAGCCGTGCTTCATGTCAATAATTGGCGCGAGGGCGACGTTGCAAAACGGCCCGGGTCCTCGGCGGACGCCGTTATTATAGAGCGTCCGGATCTTAGCATCCCGTGAGACTCTTTTCAAAGCCACGAAATGCATCCTCGGATTTTTCGAGCGGCCGCAAGATATACGAGCATCAGCCTCAGCAGTCGGCCGCTCGCTCCGGCGCCTTTCCGTTTTCCCTTTTTCTCGCCGCGCGAGCTGCACCGACGAAAGTGAAAAGGCGACATTCTAGCGTACACGGCCGAATAACGGAAACGGCGAAAGTCCCGCGGACGCCCTATTAGGGAGGACGCCGTAGCTTCTCTCTCCGTTTTTAACCAATGATCCGTGCACCGGGATGCTGCAGGAAAAAGATGAAAGTTACTCGGAACAATGCGCAATTCTCGCCGGCTTATCTCATTTTTTTCTCAGTGCCTTTGCATTGTTCCCACTTCTTCGAAGCTGCATCCTCAGTTTTCTTCATTAATTTCCCTTCATCTCAAGCCTTGCTCGCGAGTGTACGATTTTTCCCTCGAAACCGAACTGCACGCTAAATCAGCTGGAGTCAAATAGACTGCAAATTAACTCGATTGCAGCCAAATTTTCACTCTAATTTTATCGAATGAAATAGAGTGATTTTTTACTTTTAAATAGGGCCAAAGCTAGGGACATGCTCTACTTTAGAGTCAATTTAAATCACTCTATTGATCTAGAGTCAAATTTGACTCTATAAAAATGAAATTGCAGTTTTTTCCAGTGAATTACTCTATTTTCAGTCTGGAAAAAGGTGATTCTTAACATCTCTGAATGGACTTAATCGCTACTTGCTGCTGGAGTGAGATTGAACTCTTAATCTAAGTGAAAGCGGTCACTCTACTTAACCGAATTCAACTTTAAATAGAGTGATGGTTTTTATTATATACAACTTTTTAAGGCATTTTATACAGCAATATTTTACTCTAATAACGGGTAATTGACACAAACAGGTCAAATGGTATTTGTATCTGAAACCAGTAAATTTTTCAATCTAATCAATAGTTCACTCGAGCTGTAGAGTTACGAATTGTCGTGGCTTCGCTTCCACCTTCAGAGTACTATAAGCACACTAAATTTGCGAATGAAAAATTGGACTCACTCAATATATGACTCGCACTGTAAAAAGCACTTTTACAGACTTAAAGAGATAAATTAGAGTGAAGGACGCACTGTTAAAACTTTAGCGTGTGGAGTATAAGGTTCCGCGCGTTTGAATGCCGCTCAATTAACAGTGGCAAAGAAGCGAGAAAGAAAGGAAGTAAAAAAAAAGGCAGCGTCGGGAAATTGGCCATCCCGCTTTCCCGACTGCACGGCGCGCGCAAAAAAGCGGCGCGATTTTTCCCACGCGCGGCCGAGAAAATCGCACCGTTCGCTTCCTAGTCGTAAAAAGCGTTTACTCCCCGGGCCATTATGCGCGGCAATCCTCTCCCGGGTGAACAAAGTGCACTTTCTCCGCGCTCGGTGGATATATAGAAAAAGAAAAAGGAGCAGGGGACAAAAGGAGCGCGCGCATCACCGGGACGACTTTCGATTCTCCGCGACAGGACTTTCCTCCGCACTTGGACGTTGACAATTAGAGCTCTGGCGATTCCGGAGTGACGAGCGGAGATTACGCGCAGGTGGCAACGTTACCCCTTTGCGCAATCGCGCGCAATAACAATTAAGCTCTCCGTAGATCTGCGGTATTTCGTGGAAAGCGCGACCGAGCTCGTTGCACCTTGTTAATTTCACGAGCGACAGCCACGTAACTAGTCCTTTCCTTTCGATTGCTCGGGGGATACGTTTTTAAACTTACCGTAAACTGGACAATTTTTTACGAATTAACGCCCCGGGAGAAGAAAAGAGTCGGCCGACTGGCGGGCGATCACTTCGAGAAAGCCATAAACTTTTGAAAGTTTCTCATTTCCATACTCATTACGCCGGAAATAAAGTGGATCAGTTGCCGCGGCACGCTCGCAGTTGCCAAACTTAAATTCAAAGCACACTCACCAAAATTTAATCAAACTGCTACGAGAGTCCACTAAATAGCACTGCAAAATCTACTTGTTATCATAGAGCCAAGCTTATTTATGTCGTGGATAAGCGGACCATCTTTTACGATTAATTTGCTGAAACCTAAACGAACTGTTCTTCCAATAAGTATTGAATAAATAAAAAAAGACTAACATCTAACATATTTATGATAAAATTCTACACTTATAGTAAACTTGTTGAGAATTATTCGAAAGATATCGATCTTCAACGTAATAAGTTTGTTTTGAAAATAAGAATCTATTTTATCTCGGCAAATTTTGCGCCAAAAGTAGATTTGGATTTTATCAGTGGAAAATCGGAGCTGCACACGCCGCGCTAGCGCCGATAATTAGAAAGCAATTCATTAATAAGTTGAGCGCGGGATAAATTGACGGAAGGTTACACGCAGGTTTCCGGTTGTTCCAACTCACAGCGCCTCTTGTCTTTGGGCACAACTACTTATAAAATCATTACACAAGCATATTTTGTCTGAGAAATTTGAGAGTCACTAATCCAGTCTACCTGAGCTCGCTCGGCAAGCGCGCGTGCCTATACAAGTGCTGGGCGAGTTACGCTCAACATTTCTGAGTATGGAAGATCGAAAAATCGTAGATCGCGCGATGCTTCAGGAAAATGGCTCAGCCTCTTTTTCGGTCGTTTTCAATCGGTGCACTGTTGTGCAACCATTGTAACTTCTACTTTTTACACTGCAAATTTGATTTGACTTTCTGAATTTTCAGTAGAATCAGTAACATCTGCTTCGAAAGAAAGGTTAATTATACTGAATTTGTAAAGCAGACTGTGAAAACTACATTTTTTCTGTCTGTTGTATAGATTTCTTCGATAGAGAGGCGTAAGGGGGTTCGAAAGTCAATTAACAAATCCAATTTCACGCCATAATATAGCAGACGAAAAACCGATAATTTGCTTACAATAAAGTGTACAAATGAAATAATGAAAAACCAAGAGATACTTGTTCTCCGTTAGGTAACGATAACGATAAACTCTGTTAAAATTGCAAAAAACCTTGCAACTGATTTTAATCAATTGCAGTTTCTGTCTATTGACTTCAATTGTATATTTGCATAGTTGTAATAATCTGAAATACTTTAAACAATCATTGCATAATTGTTAATTTTTCACATTTAGACATGTATAATATAATACGTTATTAAATAAAAAGCTTTGCAAATACGCTGCTCGAATTTTTACCTTGTAAAAAACATACGATTTTCGGGGTTCTTGCAATATTGCAAATTTAATTTTACAATTATAAATATCGGACCGGAACCATTTTCTAGGTACTTTAATAACGAATAATTTTTGTTTTTAACACTATTTTATACAACGACATCTTTCTGAGGTGGAGCAGAAAATCTCAGAAAAAAACGTATCGACTGCCGAAATTTGTTAATAAGAGATTTCCGCAAAAACATTGCTGTTATAAAAAAAATGCATTTTAGCTCATTTTTCATGCTACTTATATCAATTGGACTATTATGATCTTAGAATTTCATAGAATGATATAGAGCTAGCTAGCTAACGGCGCGAAATTTGGATTTTGAATTATTTCCCACTGATATACAGCAAATGAGGGAAAATGTTGATTTAGCAGAAACGACACTCAGTGCCAGGCGAAATTCCTTCCAGGGGGATGAAATGAAATTGATACGCGGCATTTTCGCACGACGCGCCGTTTCACAAGTCCTAAATGCAATCCCTAAGAAATAATAGACGGCGAATCGGCCCACTTACGAGGCGCAGTCGCGCAAATCCTTTCACGTAGACGCGAGCGAGCGTGAGAATTTTAAAAGAGCACGGGCAAGGGCCTCGCTTCAACACTTTTTTTCTCTTCAAACGAATACGCAGCTCATGGGCGCGCGAACAATCATTACCTTTGGCCATGTTATCAATCTGCCTTGATTTAAGAAAAGTTGTTGCCTTCGATCATTCCAATAGGTGAAATGTTTCTTTTTCAGCCGAGAGCTAGTCTGCGTCATTTAATGCGAGTCATCGGCTTTATAAGGCTCTATAGCCGAGCGGATGAATCACTATGAATTATTTCTCATGTCGTCCTCGTCTATTTATGCAACTTCATAAAAATCTCTTCATGTCCTTCAAAACCGAACAAAAGCAATTATTAATGGATATATTTATTTTTAAGATTCTCTTATACATTGCCGACTATTTCATCGGGTGAGAATGATTGCAAGAATATCCTATCTTGTGAAAAGTGTCAAGAATATCCGATATCGTGAAAATTTTCAAAAGCATCCTATCTCATTTCGTCGGACTCGAATAAAAAGGGTCATCTCGGAGTCCGGTTTTATAAAAGGTGCTGTAACGGCACCTTTTCCAATTGGATTCTGAAATCTTTTACTCCAGACGATTCATGAATTTTTTTTCTCAAATTTTATAGTGGTAGTCCTAGCCGATTTTCAAATAACTTATACTTTCTATGTATATTACGACATCTAAAAGTCTGAAAAAATTGCAATTTTCATAAATCCACTAGTACTCTACATTGAAAAGAACGTTTTTTCATGGTGCCGATCAGACCTTGAATTTAAATGAAATCATACTTGTTTAAATTCATGACATCGATGCACATTAAATTATGTGAAAAAATCGAATCTAAAATTGTAAATACCTACGGTTTTATTTCTCAGTGATAATTATATGTGAATTCATAAAAGTTTCTAATTATGTATAAAATACAAGAGATCAAAAGAAGATTCAAAAGGCATGTGAATAGAAAGTTAACCAGAAAAATATTATTATACTGTGTATGTACTTGGACAGTTTTTCACGCATGAGTACTGGTAATGAAAATAGCATTTTGACATGGAAAAATGCTTAGTAAACTTTAAAAAGTAGTCGTATAAAATTTACTCGTGCAGTAACTAAATTTATTAAGCAATATTTAAGCAAATTTTTCTTATATTTGAAAATTGCGCAAGACTGCCACTAGAAAATTTAAAAAATACGATTCACAAATGAGATAAGATGTTTTTCACATTTTTTACGAGATAGAAAATTCTTAGAATCGTTCCCGAGATGGGACAATATTATTCTCATCCGACGATTAGTCTTATTAAAACTTAAAGGAGTGGCTCATAAAAAATTTGTATACAATTTTAGTTAGGTAAACGTGTTTTACACATTATTCAGTGATTCTATTTGCACGCATATACTTTAAAAGAGGCAAAGATGCGCGACTTCCAATCTAAATCCAAATGAGCAAAAAAACGTTTTCAGTGTCAATGTTACAGTTTTCAGATCTGTTCAGAACAGAAAAAAAATAGGGCAACTTCGATTTTTTAAGCTCAATAGTTTGCTGCACTATTTGCACAAATTCAAATGTACTTTTTTAACGCGTTGTTCATGAAGGGGGTTTATACTTAAATTTTATTCTGGTGAAAAGTTATGTAAACTAAAAAGATTTTAAATTTAATATTTATACGTAAATATATTCAATTGCTCACAAAATATGCCTACGTAGAAATCTCTAAACTTATTTCATGTTATGCTATATACATATTTGTAAAAAATTCATCTGTCGTATGCTACATGTTCAATTGTTACATGGATTTTCATGAGTCTCGGCTGAAATTGTTGATAATTTATGTCATTCTGGTCTGAGGAGTTGTAGAATTTGAAATTATTTGATTATAAGTATAGTTGAAAAAGTTGAGAAACCATTTAATTTTCTTGACTTTTATGAAATTTCTTAAATTCATTTAGAGTCTTGGCGTCCAAGTTCCTATCTGCTTTGTACGGAGTTGCGATAAGTCTTTTTAAGAGGACAAGCCAGGGTTAAATCTGAAAAAATACATTAATTATTCATCGGTTAAAAAAATATCAATCTCTACTTGATATTTACCTCTTTAAGATAACTATTGAGAATGATTACATTAATGAAAATTTTAAGAATAATTGGCCTAAAAAATTCTTATTGGAAACCTAGTTTTGCGGTTTTGCATTATCAGCTTTGTCGCACTCCATCTCCAACCATACTCTCATCATATTGAATTTTTTTTTATTTTATAGGTCTTTATATTTCTTACCTCGTAGGCGAAACAATATTCAGATAAAAGTATTAAAAAATAAAAGGGGTTTTTAAATAAATGACAGTTTTTTCTTAAATGGGATGCTCTCTTTTATTTTGACTAAAATAAAAAATATTGCTTTCATTTTTTTCAAGTCTTTTCCGTTGCGAAATAAGACAAATAAGTCAATGTGCACCGGGAAAAATAGTTAGTAAAATTACTTAAAGACTTGCAGTAATAAAATACTGATTTTTACTTAAGTAAAAGTTGCCACTTTAATCTATATCTGTTTAATTGCTTAATGAAATAATAAAAGCTGAAACTGTATTAAACACTCAGTACAAAAGAGGTAAATATCTAGTGGAGTTTGATATTTTTAATGAATAAATAATTTTTTTATTTTCTTCATATTCATCTCTGATACGCACCCTTTAAGAGTAAATTTTCGTGAATCCGAGAGCGCGTGCAGGTGGTAAGGGTCACACAAGACTACGTGTCGATCGCGCTTGTTACACGCGGCACGGGCTTTCTCCGGGCGCGACATGCGTACCACGTGTTCAGCATTTTTATACAATCATCATACGGTACATTGTAAGCAACTAATTTTTCAACTGCATCAATTTTCAATTAAGCACAGTGACAAACTATGGAAGGATTATATGATCAAGTCAAGGACAAGTTCTGCTCATTTATAGAACAATGAATCTTGATTGCTCGGTATACAATCCTTCCATCTCGTCGTCGAGGTGCGAAAGTATTCGCATCGGCTTTTCGATTTGTCGGGTGTAACTTGTGGTTGCGGGAGTTGCAAAGACGGCGCGCCGCGGCTCATTGAATAACCGCGGATCAATGAACTCGACTTTCGTTTCGATGCCGAATACTCGTTAAAGATAATTTTTTTCTTAATATTTTATACGAAGGATCCAACGGAAATTGAGATTTTTGTATAGTAAAACGGCAATCCGTTAATACTGAATATAAAGCAGTGAAAATATCAGGATTTTTCACTGCGCGTTTTACACAGTGATTGGAATTTAATAGGCTACCTTGTCAGTGTAAATTTTTAGTGATTTTTTAATTGTTTAAATTTGAAACAGTGAAGTATCACTGCTCTTGACAGTGAGAACGCAATTCACCGAGTACTTTAATTTATCGTCGATACATTTCTGCTGAGAAATTGTCGTGTATAATGAAGGATTAGTGGCAGCGATATGGAACGTTGAGCCGTAAAAAAAGTAAATCGCGGTAGTTTCCGTCAGCGACGAGAGTGATTAACGCGCCGTCTGCGGCATCGAACTCTCCAGCATCGCTGTCCCTTGAGAAGCGAAACGTCGTTGTCCCGAAATTTGGGCGCAAAAAGGCAAAAAAGCGCCGGGGTCGAGCGATCCGAGCGGTCGCTCGCGCGAAAGATGCTCCCCTGAGAAGCGGTGGAACTGGCGGTGAAGGTGGAGGCGAGCGCGAAGGAAGGGGAGGGAGCTGCAGCGGAGGTGAGCGCGAGGCGGGCCGAGCTCCGGCGGGCTCCGGCGAGCTCGGCCGAAGAAAGAGAGGCTCGCGGCCGCCGCGGCCAAGTCAGTCCTCGGCCGAGCCCCGTCACGTTTTCACCTCGCGCCGCCACAGAGAAACAGTCCGTGTGTGTCGTTGCGCGCCAGCTGCCAGTAGGGTACCAAAATGGCCGCCCCTTGAGCCGCGGCCGAGCCAAGTAGTGCGCACCGGAGCGGTGCTTTCGTTCCTACGGTGAGAGTGGTGCTGGTGATAACGAGTCGGAGGTCCACCTGCCCGTGCATCGAGAGTAACGCAAAGCGGACCACCGCAGAGACGGAGCGGACTCGAGGATCTCGCTAGGTGAGTCCCCTGCTTCTGTTTAGTAAATCCTATTTAGCGCTAGGGGCTATTTTCTCCAGCCAAATAGGCCCGCTAGGTGAGTGCCCTGCTTCTGTTTAGTAAATCCCATTTAGCGCTAGGGGCTATTTTCTCCGGCCAAATAGGCACGCTCGCCTTCTAATGCCCTAATGCGATGCGCTCTTGCGAAAGGAGATGGCGCGCGGGCGCGATCCAGAGGCCGGCCTTGGAGGCTGCAGCCAGGACGCGAGTAAGGCGCGATCGGCTCGAGCGGTCGCAGACCCAATGTTTGCCAAGTTCTCGAAAACGCGAGTGCAGCCAATTAAATTCCCTTTTAAACGTGCCCATCGTCCAAGTTTTCGAGCTCGATGACACGGCCGTCGAGGGAGCAAAACCCATCGATCGTCCGTTCGTAAAAGGAAGCCTGCAGCAGCGCAGGAAGAAATTCGCAGTACCGCTATACGCCGCTTGCTGCTTCCTGTTTCATTATGCCTCGCGCTAATCATATGACTCCTGCCGCCTTTTTCCCCGCTGCCGACGCGCCTCGCGAGTTTCTCGCTCGTACGAAGCTCCTAGCTTAAATAAATCGTTACGCTCACTTTTTGCGCTGGGGCTCTGGCTGTACTTCTCGAAATATCGCAGCATCTTACTGCCGCGTCTAGTTATATGTTGCATGGCTTGCACGAATGTCGTCATACGTAAAGCTTCTTTTTTCTTAAGAGTTATCAGCTTTTGTAGCTACTCGATCGCCAATTAGTAGACTTCGTAAGTCAGAATTTGATCAATTTTCAGTTTCATTTACTAGTCATATACTATCCAGAGTTTCTCACGCCTATATAAAAATGCATTGGCCAATATTAGTTTTTCTTCTCTAATTATTTGAACAATTGACGAGAACGCGAGTAACTCGAAAATGATTGCACAATGACGTCACAATGGCGAAAAACGCATGCTGCCATTACAGCACAATGCTGCTCTCCAACTCAATGACTTTTTAAGCCTCACTAGCCGTAAAAGCTAAAACAATTACGCAAATGCGGTTCGTTAACATTTAGAAATTGGCTCGGGATGTTTTCAAATGCGCAGCACCGGGAATTGCACACAACACGTTTATATTATATTATGCAACTCTGTGCGCGAAGCACTGCTTTTCGCACACTTGACGCCGTCGTTGCGTAAAATAGTGTTTGGTATTCGTGCTAAAAGTCACTTGTGCCACGCTAGTGTCCAAAACTACTACAAATTATCTAACTTGCTCTTTCAAGTCAGTATTAAAAAAGTGAAGGCACGTCGTTGCACCGAAAATAGTATTTTTCCATTCAAATGCGTAAAAGTTAATTCTCGCGAGTGGGGGAGATTTTTTCATACTGGGTTTTGGAACATTAATTAAAGTAGTCCGTAAAATGCATAGAAGCGATTTTATGCACTCGGAAAAAAGTAGCTTTAAGTGCGAAATTGGAAGTTAATTTAACTGCTTTGCAGAGCCGCCAAATTTATTTTTCTCTAGAGTAAGGTCTACTGTGCGGTTGAAAAAGTTAAAATTGCTCGAGAAATGACCCAGTAGCCACTTCTCGGGATCTACTGTTTTTTAAAGAAGGAGATTCTACTTTGAAAAAAGATGTTTCCGCTTGTTTTAAAATTTAATTTTAATTAAAATAATTTTATTATTTTTTATTTTTATTTAGAAAGAGTGCTATCGGTTATAATAAGGAGATCTGCCTTTTCGAACAGGAGGTTCCTATATTTCTTGAAGAAAGAGCTTCTTTTCTTTAAAGTAATTTTAAGCGAAAAAGTTGCGAAAGAGTGAGAAGGACTTGAAAAATGTGTGTATTTTAGGTACGGAGGAGGCGGCCGGTGCCCCATGAGGCGTGCCCCCCGAGCTGAGGCGAGGAGAGCCCGCAGGAGCACGCCCTGAAGATGCAGCAGCAGCAGCGCCGGCCGAGCCGACTCGCCGCGGTCCTCCTGCTCCTGCAGCTGGGGGCGCTGCAGCGGGACGCCGCGGCCCACGTGGCCCTCACTTTCCCGCGAGCCCGCCAGTATGATCTCGACTTCCTCGACAACTCGAGGACACCCGCGCCCTGCGGCATGCCCAAAGGTCAGTCTCCGCTGTTTCCATCATTTTTTAGCTTTTCACAACATTTTCCTCATATTGCTTAACAGTGGAATGTCAATCTGCGCGAAAAACTCAAGTGTGTCGGAGCTGCGAGGAGGTAAAAAACGACCTTCTCCACTCTGCAGAAAACTATGTGATTCATCGCCTATTATTTACAACTTTTTCCCGAGTGACCAATTACGTCGAGCTCTTGTAAATTCACTTTTCAAGGATAAGAGATTCTTTAAACACTTTTCTTTATTCCTTTTAAAAAGTTGCCATAATTAAGAATAACAACAATTTAATTGTGAAAGATGAAAGATAATTAAAACGATCGATAAGTGGCGTTTCGTTTCCTTTTTTACGATTTTCGGCAGCGTTTTATCCGATTGATTTTAAAAATGCCGTACAAGTCTTGGCGATTAGAAATTCTTTAAATGCTCGGCCTTTCATTTGAAATCTTTATGCGCAGAGAAAACGATTAGCATAAACGCCGACAAGTTTACCTATAAGAATCTATCAAACGAGTTTTGTGACTTTTGTTTTTTGTGCCCGGCAACGTGTCGCCGTGCTTAGAAAATCATTGGCTAGCGATTTGTCCTCCCCCATGCAGTTTTTCTAAGTTGTCGAAGGACGTCTGATCGTCGCCACCTGGAAAGGAAAAAAGAGTCGGACAAAAAAGAGCCGCTGGTAAATTTTGATGAGCGCGACGCGGGCTGACCTTGTAAAGGAGGCTCCAATCGAGTTGACACCGTGGCCACCGATACCGATACGTTGGCTCGAGCTCCATTTTTTCACCGTGTGCCGATCGTCGTACTTTACGTAACGAAACGAGGAGAATGCCTTCGCTAAAGCAGACGCGGAGCGTCGTTTGACGTCGTGGAAAAAAATTCACGTTAAATGCTTGTCCAGTTCTGATTGAGGCGCGCATTAATATAACGAGAGGACGATGAGCCTTCTTCTTTTTTATTTTTAAGAGGACGGATGACTTTACGGGAAAAAAGAGCACCGCAAGGGTTTTTAAAAATACGTATTATAGTGATTCCGAAGCTACAAGGATGACAAGCATCGAGCGGTGAAACATTATCGGAACGAAAAAATTGCCATCGCCCGAAAGGAAATTGACCGGAGAAACTGGAGAAAGTGTCGGTGTGCGCGAGACAAACAAACCGAGACCTCCTTCTGTTGAGCGTAAAATCGCTGATTGATGGAAAATTCGTTCCCTCTCTTGGAAGTTGATTATTTCTTATTGGTTTACGTAATTCGCGATTATTTAGCAAGGAAGTCTGGCAGATTTGTCGATTTATTGGGCAACATCCGCAGGTAGCGAGCGTAATTAAATGCAATATTTATACATTATAGAAGGTGCCATAATTAAGGAGGGAATATTTAAAAATGAGCCTGCGAAGAGAATACAAGCGGAATTATCGAGATTTTCGCATGCAGATACCGGGGGCTTATATAAGAAAAGAAATGAACAAGACAAGCGCGGCTGCGCCTTCGAAGCTCGCATAATCCCATCTCGAATGCAATAGTAACGACGGTCCAATTAACCGGGCCGACGCCTCGCTCCGTTTCAGGAAGAAAAAGTAGAAAGCGCCGCGGCGGAGCCTTCAATTCAGCATAAAATGCTTGGGCGCCGAAAAAAATATGGCGCTCGCTCCCATTGTGTTTCCCCGGCACTTAGGCCGTAATTTTCGCGAATTTCGCCTCTCGCCTTTTAATATTTAGACGAAACTGCCGGCGAGAAAGTCCGGCCTTCGGCGCGAGCCCATCGAACATTGATTAACGTCTCTCTCCAGCCGCAGCATTTTGTCGCGTCCCGCGGAGAGGCTCGATTCGCCGGAGATTGTAAATTCGTCAACTTCGTAGCTCTTGCCAAACGGCCGTTTTACAAGCAAACCGAGCAAACGACCGCCAGCTTTTTAAAAAGGAATACCAGTTATGATTGCCTCCTTTTCTAGTAAAATCAACTGTAAGGCGCTTACGCAAAAGGCAATTACCGTTGCGGATTCCATAAAATTTTCGGCTCCAGTGATATAACGTCTTTAGACTTTAATAAAACTCTCATGGATTTGCAACATTTTAATTATTGCAAATGAAATAATTTACGGCTCCATTGCACAAACGCTTTGCAAATCACAAATAAATGCTCGCTCGAGTTTTATAATTGAAAATAGGAAAAATGAGTGCAGATCGGTGGATCGAGGGAATATAAGAGGGATCGCGCAGCGAGCCAAGTGTACGCTTGGCGCGCGCGCCATTCAAAGCCCCGAGACTTTCACCTCTGGTGCGCGGTATGCGCAGGCGTGGAGAACCAGCTCCGCTGGCCTCATGCTCCCCTGCGTGCTGCGTTGCTGGCGTACGTGCGCGCGTCGCTCGCCGCTCACCCGCGCGGGAATGTACGCCGCCGCGCAGGTGCGGATGCTGCACATGCACCGCCAATGCTGCTGCTAAATTCTTTCTCAAAAATCTTGTTTTATTTATAGAAATCACTAAAGCCAACCGACAAACTTCAAATCTAACAATTATGCAAACGTCTGCAAAATTCCCTAGAGCCACGTAATAATACGATTATCAAATTTACAATGGTGATTGGTTGTCGTATCATTCTTATTTTTCGCACTGGCGGGATTCAGACGTTAAGACTGACTTTATTCTTTTGACATATTACTAATTGCGTGCTACAACTTAACACTAACTTGGCAGTCGCAACAGAGACACCTTCGAAATATTCCACGTCAATTTCGTAGACTCCATTAAACATTACCATACTCTAAAGTAAATTTTCCCGTAATAGGAATAATCCTATCCGTGCAACGCATTTTATTCTAAGGTATGGTCATTTTTATCGAAAAATCCAGTCTGTAGTTGCATTTCCATTCCTGATATACTCTTACCAAAATATGCTGCAGCTAATTCGCGGCTTTTCCTATTAGAGGAATGATTTCCTGCAGGAATAATTTTATCATAAAATCCTGAAGGAAGTCGTTTCCTACAGTTATCCTGCGGCAATTTTTAGAATACTTTTTGTCAGTGTACAAGTGAAAAAAACACTCCAAAGTAGTTTATTAAATGGATAATTTGATCGATGGAACTCGCGATGAGAGCAGGAGGCACCTGCCGCGCCGGATTAGCGATGCTCGTAGCCAAGGAAGGCGCGTCATTGACCGTACTGTCCAATGGCCTCCGTCGAATTAATTTACGAGCGGCGCTGCGCGCATCGGATTAGTGTCGGATGCCCTATCCCCCGCAAAGATTTAGATGGAGAAGGGCTTTGGACTGAGCTCACCTTATGTTTAGACAACAAATTTAATGTCCTTATCTTTAAGGGGGTCCGAAAGTCAATTAATGATTCAAATAACGATCTGTCATTTTATAAAGTTTCAACTTCATACAATAATTTCTCGATGAGAAAGGCTTGAATAATGTAAAAAAGTATATTATTCAAGATTTTCTTATCGAGGTATTGTTATATGAATTTGGAACTTTATAAAATGATAGACCGTTAAGCAAATTAATTGTTTTTTATGATGCGAAATTTAATTTTATTATTCACTTTTTTCCTATTTTCAAATTCGTAGATAAAATTTTATTTAAATTTTTTTCAAAGAAAGAAGGCAATACTAAAAAGCGGACTGCGAAAAAGAAGCTTATTTTTTGCACCTGCCGAACAGTTTTGAGTTTTGTTCGAAAAAAACCAAACTTGTCTGGCGTGACTGTATAGTTTGACGCACTCCGAGCGACCTTCTCGCGATCTGACGATCACGAGGAACGCGCCTGTTATATAATGAATTGCCAGCCGGTCTTAGCTTCTCTCTTTCACTTTTTTTCGCCAGGTTGATAGTAAATAATTCTTAAGAAATTCTATTGACGAAAAGTATTATTTATTTACCTTCCTTTTTTCTCCAAACCAACAGACTGCACGCTAAAACGCTTAAATTTCACTCTTAGTTTCCAAGAGAGTCAAAAATGATTTCTACACGAACAGAATGATTTAATTTTACTCTAAAGTAGAATGTTAAAGATTATGGCTCTACACATAGAATAGAGTTAATTCTCTTGGTGACACAGAATTTTGTCGATTTCTATTAGCTATATACCTCCTCCCTAATGAGATTTTTTGAATTGGAAGTCGAAGTTCATTGCTGCAGCGGAAAAGACATTACAAAAATTTAAACAAGAGAGTTGACAGCTGGATCGAAGCTGAGGAGTTGTCAAATCAAATTAAAAGGTGGCATGCGCTGAGAAATAAAAAGACGGCATCGACTTGCGTAACGCGCTTCGACACGCGATCGCGAACAATTCATTAAAACTCATAATCGAAGCGAGCAGCTGCCACGATCATCTCGGGTGAGAAAAAAAGCAGCGTACTTTCGCCCGGCAGAGCACGGGGGCGCGCGCTCGAGGGTGAAGACAATCGCGTTCGGCAGATCGCAGCCAGAAAGTGGAAAGGAGACGGTGCGGCCAGACTTCCGGATTGCGTTACGCACTCCAAGTGCACACGCCTTGCGAGCGAGTCAGCCGTGCATCCTTTTTGCGCTCTTTTTTTTGCACTGTCCTTGAGTTTGTCCGAAAAAAATACTATCCAGTGTGGGGACGGAAAGATTACCGTTCTGTATTATAAATTTTACTAGAATTCTACAGTAATGTGTACTAGAAATTCTAGTAAATATTGACTATAATTCTCAATACAGAAAATTCATGGCTCCGCTTCCAGACTGGATAGCAATTTTTACCAGAATTATAGTAATCTTTTCAAAACGTTTGTCTCAGTGCAGGGATCGAGGTGGAAAAGAAAATGGAAATCGATTGAACTCTCGAGGACTTTGCGAAAAGTGTAAACAGCATAAAGAAAGCAGTGTGAATTGCGTAAGCGCGTGATTTTTCGAGCGGCAACACGTGCATCGTTGCTTTCCCCAGCACGAAAGCCCGATTAAATAACACGAAAGGCTTATCTATGCGCGCCGGTCTGCCGGACTCGCTCCGCTTAATGTAAATAAACTTTCCCGCCTTACTTCGCTTCTCTTTGCAGCTTTATATCTCATCTTGCTGTAAAAGCATTTCGTTGTATAACTCGCAATTTCCAATTATTTGGACTATCTTCCAAAGCTAGAAAACGGCTATTTTTTATAGGAAAAGGCTGATTATTCTATGACATTTTTAGAATCAGTTTAGAACAGGACAACAGTCATTTTTAGAATTTTAGATATGTCTTTATAGGATGTGAAATTTGCAAATTTTGAAAACTATAGTATTAAAGAATCGTGATAATTTTGTCTTTTGGAGAGACTTTAATTGCGTGTGTTTATTTATTCGAATTATTTAAACAACTAAAGTCAAGCGTCTCGATGGCTAAACAATTGTTGCTTAAGTCTAACGCCGCCTTTGCTTGAGTTATAAATATTTTACACGCAAAACCTAACTTATCGATCTAACATAAGTTACATAACTCTGCTTGTACGTTAGGCACATGATGCATGGGAGAAACTTATTTTCCTTATATGTTAACCAAGATGACTTGCAGCGTCTTGCGAGTTTTTTCGACGTGCCACCTAGTTATAGAATTTTAAGTATTGTATATGAGTTCTAAAACGGCTCAGCAGTAAGGCGATGGATTTATAATTCGATGAGTCGATATTCTAACTTCTATTATGAAAATAGCAATTTTTGTGACAAAAGTTATAGAATCATATAAATTTGAATAGGAAAATTCCGCACAGGTCAAAGCTGTCACTCCAGTCCTATATGAAAATAGTAAATTTTATTAAGTGTTTTCTCTCCGTGTCTTGTTTCGCGCGGCGCTCCAAGAGAGAGGATAGGCAGCCATTTTTGATGTCCGATCCTGTCGGTGAGTCACGAGTGTCGGTCTTACGCGGCCGGAAGGGCCGAAAAGGCGAGGCAACGCACTGTCGGTATAGGTGCGTTAATAACTTATGAATTTTTTTATGGATCTGTCGAGAAGAACGTTTGGAGCGTTAGTCAATTGGCTTTGAGAAAAGAATGAGTGGAAAATTGCGCAAGCATGGAAGTCTATGTGAAAAATGCAAATGTTTCATGTACTTAGTATACCGCCGATGGCACCGACACCAAACCCTCGGGAGCGCTCATTGAGCGGATTCGCCTGCTTTCCTACTTGCTCTCGCATTCCGGCAGGAGCGCGGATTTCGCAATTGGCCGTAAAATGGAGTGGCTGCTGCCCCTCTCCGGATGAAAAAAGAAAGGAGAGGTCGGGAGGCATAAACTTGTTTACTTGGGGATTTATTGCAGTCAATGCGATGCGCGTGGGGCTTGCGCAAACCGAGAGGAAAAAAGACAGCTTCATAATGGGATGTTTTCTTAGTAAATAGTTATTTATGCGCCAAGGGAATAAAACAGCCGATTATTCCCGAGGTGAACTTTCGAGTTTTGCCAGCAATTTACCCTATTATATTGTTGGCATTTTAATGAACGACTATCGTGATGTTACTTTGAAACTGTGACTTAATATTTATCTATATTTATTTTATATACCGTAATTTATAATAAAGAACAATTCTATTTTGAAGAGGTTAATTGACTTTATGGATGATTAGTGTGAAAATACTTATTATCTATATAGTAGCAAAGTGGCATCCCGGCTTTCCCGGCTCCCGGATGCGACTCGGGCTCGATTTCGTTGGAAGGTCGCTGGCAGCAGTGACGCGCGACCTTGATACAACGAACGGGAAATCGCGCGCCTCCTAGAGCAATTTCTCTCTCTCCCTCTCCTTCCCGACAGCCGCCACGGTAAAAATGTGTCGGCCGCAAGCGATTATTCCACGGATCTCCGCGCGATTGGACGCGCTGATACCATTGGAATGTACGCGGCTTGTTCTATTTAGTATCGTCGGATTCGACATTCCTGCCGAGAGATTGGGAGAGAACGTACATATTCCTTTCGTTACATTGGAAAATAGTAGATTAAAGTTTACAATAAATTTTGTAACATGGGGCAGACTTGGCAAGCCAAGAAAATGACAATTTTTATAAGAAATTTGCCACAATTACAGCAAACTTTACCAAATTTCCATTTAAGATTTAAAAATATTCATGATACAAGAAAGAAGAATAACTTACGCATAATAATTAATGAGATTAAAGAGAGAGAGAAAAAGAAAGAAAAAAAGAAGTTGAATGCATAATTCATAGTACGATGACTAGCAGTAACATAGTTGCGCTCAATCTTTTAAATATAACCAATCTTTTTTCGCTCATCGTCTCCCACTTACAGTTCATTAATAATTGAGCAGCCTGTAAGTTAGCGCGAACCGGGCTATAGTGAAAACATAGGAAGCGGAAACGTCTTTACATTGAGCACCATTAACCGAGGCTTTCTTTTTTCCAGGTGACATCAAGACCTCCTTACTGGCTGGAAGTAGCTTCAACGTCACGTGGCACCTCGCCTATCCGCATAGGGTGAGTCCTCAACAGTAGCTTCTCAAAATTTCTCGCGAAAATATACGATGAATTTGCTAAAACACAAACGAATTCTGTTTCGAAAAAGTAGATTGTCGTCTTTCAATATGTGGACTGTATAGTCAGCTCTAAATTCATTCGTTGCGATCATAAAAAATAAAAAGAATTGAAAAGTCTATAACAAGCAGAAAATCCTAACATTAACAATACGGTTTTGTCAATTCAGTAAGTTTATTTTAAAATTAAGTAGATCAATTTTATTGAAATTAATAAAAATTAAAAAAGAAACGTTACAATCGGTTAATTTGTTATGCGAAATTAATTAAGCACCGTTCATTTTAACATCAACGGTTTCATAGACAAAATAATACTCTTACTATGAGGTTGAATCTTTAAACGTTTAAACTTTTTTACAAGGTTGTAATTTTGTTAGATTGCATAAAATATCGGATAACAAGACTGGTGTTGCAGCGAAATATAAGATAATTGTTGAAAATACAATGTTCAATTGAATATGAAGTGTTGGTCGCGGCGGATGTGAGAATCGTGAGGGAGAGGCTCGCCGAGGCTGCATTTCAAGTCGTACGTCGGGCCAGCGCGGGGCCGTGCATTATTCATGGGGCGGCTCCCCGGGCGGAACCTAATGAGCCGTAAGCCCGGATTATCCGCGAGGAGAATAATTCAGTCGCGCGGCGATCGTCGGCATGCGCGCCGAGGTGCCAATGACTTGCGAAAGCGCCGAGGCTCCGCCGATTTTTCCAGCGTCCCTTTCATAACCAGTCGCTTTTGCAATTTTCCCAAGCGAGTGGGCACCGTTGCCGACGCACGTGCGACTGCCTGCAAGCGTTATAGCGGCTCATCGATTGCGGGATTCGCCGCCGTCTCAAAGCGAATCGCTGCGTTTCCTTTCCTTTCCTTTCTTTTCGAGCCTTTTTCTTCATCGGACCTCCGATGCTAAACGGATAACGGGACAAATCAAACTGTACCGGACATTTTTACTTTTTTATATGCAATGCAGAGTGTCTATACTAATTCACAGTAGCCGCCACGCTCTCAATTCTTCAGAGACGCGTCAACAATCTATAGCATTCACTTCGTCACTTTTTTTAAATGCCTCCAATTTCAATCGTACGTAATGATTCCCAAGCACGGAACGCTAAACATTTCTTCCTCGGGACTCTAGTTAGATTTCAATGAATGCAAAAGCTCCGAATCTATTACTGTAATTACCTTAATACTACTCTTCCACTACTTATTCTCGGGATTCAATAAAATTATTTACGCCGTTAAAATCCATTCAATTCTAAAGATTATTTTTCTTTTTAGAATTCAAGTGACGCAACGCGAACACACTTTTTGTTTATAATATTAAAACAGAATATTATCATGACTGCTCGTATAAACTACATAAATATTTAAGAAAAACCGTGTAATTTAAACACATTATTAAGTGTGTAGGCAAGGAAAAGTTGCTAAACATTATACTGCAGGAAAGCCTGTTAGCCAGTGCCTCCAGAAAAGACGTCGGGCGAAAAAAGGGACGAAAAAGCAGAAAAAAGCGGCAGCATTGACCCCGTATTTTTGCATCGGCCGCTCAACAACAATTCTAACGCATTATGAAAGCGTCCAATTATAAGCATCGAGAGGAAGTTTGCCAACGTGCGCGGAAAAGGCCTCGCCTCCCTCTTGGCGAGAAGAGCGCGCGGCGACTTGCGCAATCTGCATTGGATCGGTGGCCTGTTGGCGGCCTGCTGGCGGAATGCGTCGGCAAAAAGGAGCTGCGCGATTAGGCCTCTCTTGGTTTACCGTTACGCATCCTCTCCCCGTCCTAAATCAACATTTCCATTCGCTCGAGCCCATTTTTCCAGGCCGCTCGTAAATTAACATTTTAACGCTTTGAAGCGCGCGCGTCCGCGCGGGGCGTCCACATTCTTATTCCACGCGGACAGACGCAAGAAAAAATGCGCTGATTTACAGCGAGGCATTTAAGAAATTTCAGCTATTCGCCGAGTTTTTTCACGTCGCGGCATTAATCCCGAAGCGTTATCGGGATTGGATTCCCGAGGAGGTCGCGCGTCCTTTGTCGGCCGTCCACTGCTCTACTGCACTGTTTCGCGGGGATAGATTAGACAAGTTGTTCGACAGAAATTGTAGCGAAACATGTACCCGCTTACACTTTTTTTCTTTGCACTTGGGCCCTGCGTTCTAAATCTAAAGAGTAAAATCGCAACAAAATTTCAGTAAAACGGTCATTTTTTACTTTATAAAAGAGTAAATCGCATGTTTTCGGTCAAATATAAGAATTTTACTCTTCGTAAGTAATGAGCATTGATTTTACTCTTTGGGTAAAGATTAAAACATACGTTTTTTACCTTACAGAAGGTTAAACGTATTTTTTTTTCACGTAAATACTCTTTTCAGAAAGATTATAATCAAGATTTTTAACTTTATAAAGTGAAAAGAATTCTTCAATGCGTTTATTTTATTTTTTAAGAGTAGACGCTTTCAACTTCATAAAGATCAGAAGCAAACTGATTATTTATGAAAAGTACTGCACAAATGAAAGATGGTTCGCAATTGGATCTGCATGATTTTTGCTGCGCGATCGATACGCCGGCCACGCTCGAAAAGAAAGAAAAACGTCTCGTCTCACTTGTCGCGCGCGAGCACAAGCCTATCGGGGACAACGCTCGCTAGAAAATCCCAGGCTCGCGCTCTCCCGTTCATTTGAAATTCTAATCCGTCGAAAAGCCCGGGTGGGAGGCCGTCGATCGGCCTCGAAAAAAGGAGAGAGAGACTCGAGCGTTAATGGCGAATTCCATCGTCGTCGGAAGTAAGCAGCGCGGGGCACACGCAGAGCTACACCGGCCACATCTGGCCGGGACCGTTATGACCTGGAATCCCGTCTCTTTCTCTCTCTCCCGCGGCCGCTTGATTGCGCCTGCATGCGCTTATACGCAAAGGGTCCGGCTCCTTCGATCGATCCGTCCACCACTTATACGCACACCTGCGGCCTTCTTTCGCTCCTCCTTTTCGGCGGTCAAAAATCCCTCTACGCTCTGGATCAAGACTTATACGATCGCGTGCACTTTTTGTAGCTCAAACTTGGCAGAAAATGCAAATAGGGAAATGTCTCGGAACGTATGGATTTCCATTTCAATGCTTACCCGAGTCTATTTTTTAGCACTTTCTTTTCAAAAAATATTCTTCTCTTTTAAAGAAATTTCTTTTTAAGACTCGTAATTTTTGTTGTAAATTTCTTTTCAGTGCTTACAAAAACCTTAAGAATTATGGAATGCAACGTCATAAACCAACCCAACTTGTGCAAAAGTACATCAAACTAAATATATAACAGTATAATAAAAACGGTGGTATCTTAAATTAATCTGCAACGCTTAAGCTTCAAAATAAGGCCTTTCACATTGATTTTAGTCGAAATCCGAAGTCGACTGCCGAAAAGACATTTTCTCCCACTGTGCGCGCCCGAAATTTGCGCGCGTTCACGTTCACTCCATACTTTTGGATCTTCTTTTCCCTCCGAGAAAAGAATATTTTTCTCTTCTATAGACTTGGAAACAAGTACACCTTGGATCAATAGACAGCAGTGCTTTATGTATAAGGAGCGAGGAAAGTGTCAACAGCATGACTGCTTTTCAAGTGGAAAAATAAAGCGCCTCGCGAGACAATGCGCGAATTGAAAACGCAATTACGATGGGACATTTCAATTACAAGTATATGACGAAATCTACAAATAAAAACACCTGAGACGGTACACCTGGAAAAAAATAAAAGTCGCAATTCTGAGATAGGTATTTTTTATTTACAAATGAACTTTTTTAAATACAAAATTCGAAAAACTAATTTTATTACTTAGCTGCAAGTACTTATATATGATTACATTGACATTTCAAAGTATAATAATAGTAGCAAACAATAATAATAACAAGTATTAGTAATAAATGATAAAATAATTGTTAAACAGTGTATGTTACGCTATTTTCGATCAAGGTATTTATTTCGTTATATATGATTTTTTGATTAATACTAAATGTATTTATTCTCTTAGAATCCTTTTGAGGGGCAGTGATTTTGCATAAAATTTATGTAGGATACACGGTTCGAATGTCTCTTCGCCGGGATACCATTTGTCATTTATTACAACAACACAATCAACAACATTAAAATTATTTACAGACTTATATGTACAATAGTTGGATTATCTAAATTATAAATTTCATTATTCTCTATTGTATAATGATCGCAAATAAAAGGTCAAATAACATAAGACGTAAGACAGGTTTCGAAAAGACAAACTTTCCCAAAAAAACGGTCCCGCATTATTTAATGAACACATGGTGCTTTTTTAGTTGAACAGATTTTTAAATCAATCGATTACCTGATACCTAAAAAATTAGAAACAATCCAAAGAACATTAAGTTTTATTTGACTTGATTATGTTATTTGATCCTTCATCACAATAGGCAATAATGAAATTTATAATTCAGATAATTAAACTATTGTACATACCCCATATAAATCTGTAAATAATTTTAAGGATGGTCATTGTGTTGTTGTAATATATGATAAATGATACCTTGGCAAAATATTCTCCCATTGTGTTCGCGATTTTTTAGAGCTTTGCCCCGACTTTTATTTTTTTTCCAGGTGAACCGTCTTAGGTGTTTTTATTTGAAGATTTCCTCATACGTAGGCTACCGCACTATCTGATTGATATTTCAATAAATAAAAAGGAAGTAAAACACTTCGGGCAAAAGTTTCAGATATTTCTCACCTTCGTCGTCGGTGTATTGTTACGCGGACGACACCGTTGCAGTACACTTGTTTATGCGCGTATCCGAGCTTATGACTCGAGAGAAAAGCAGTTCAGCTGCTGCCGTAGCTCGAGCGTTGAACCTGACGTAAGACGGCCAGCGGCCCATCTTGATAAATGAAAAAGTTTTTAGTTTTTACTTATTTAGAATGTAAACTGAGAACGCATGTAGGTTCTCTGCGTGATTTAGTGCTCATAACTCTCCACTACTTCGTCCTAACGGTATTGAAGGCAGGTCTATTTTTTAGACCCGCCGTGAATTGACATTTCGGACAGATTAGTATCGGAGCGCCGCCGATAACAGAACTTGGAAATTTCGGTTGTTGCCGGTTGCAAAAATAGTGTTATACAGCTCCTTCGCTTAAGGGAGTTCGAAAGCCCATTGAAAATTCAAATATCGCGCCTCAATATAGCAAACGAAAAAAACAATTAATTTGTTTATAATAAAAAATAAAAATGAAATATCCAATTGTCCTACGTTAGGTAACGATTCATATTTTATAAAATTCCAAGTTCGCATAACAATACCTTGGTGAGAAAATCTTGAATGACGATATTTTTTTATCAATATTTCCATTAACCCAAAAGGTTTAAAGAAGGCTCAAACTAGTATAACTCTGTCTCGGTATGCAGTTCACTCGGTTTTATTGTTACGACAGACCGACTGATCGTCTGCTAAGAGCTAACGGACGATGATGCAATACTTTACTTTTTATGGGTATAAATATGTTTTCTCATATTACTTAATATATTTTTCAAAATGAATAAACGACGTTGAAATGTTTTATTTGAAGCTATGAGAATTCCAATAGACTTTTATGGAATATTATTTTTCGGACTCCCTTAATTGAACGACGCGTTGCAGCAAATTGTTTATCGGCGATTATTTAGATTGCCGTGAAAGCTCCGCAATTCCAAGAATAATTGCGCTCCTTGCTTTTTTACATATTTCCGATAAGCGAGGACCGACTAATATCCGGAGGCTCGGAGCACGTAAAACAAAGTCGTTACTAGCGGGTTTTTTGTTTTTCCGCGTACATTTTTATTCGCTCCTTCCCCCCCCTTCACCCCACGTTCTTTCAATTTTGTTTCCCGTCGCTGAGTCCGAGCCATTTGACTTCGCCCCTTGCGTTCTTCG